>OZ035955.1:36197953-36474581 GCA_964034955.1 Orchesella flavescens
GTTAAGACTTAATATTTACAGCAAAAATATGCAACTATACTATTAAAGCTGTAATTGCTTTTCCTATCCGTTTTGCAAAGCCAACTTTAATTTAACCTCATTAAAACGAAAGGAAAAAATATATGTCTACACCATTTTAGTCGACGAACTCAGAATTAAGTATCTCTGTATGACGTTTAGCAAGCCAAAAAGTTAAAATGGAATATATATGTGCCAATGTCCATCTACTTAAAAATACCTAACAAATATCTTGGTGCTATTATGAAGTGGTTTAAAATTATGCAAAATAAATCTCAAGAAAGATAAGATAAGAATGAATGAACCTGTGATGATAGGGAAAAACATGTATTTTTTTTCACTTTGATCCGAATATGCATAAAAACCTTGAACAACCTTCGCATGGATAATTCATACTTATTTCAAGAGTTGAAGAAAAAAATGCTGTTAATCTATCAATATGTATACTACTTTCATTAATCCCATATGATGGGATATTAATGGAATTGTGATAATCGCAAGGCGACTCCCATCCATACAAAACTATTGCAGCGTTAGCATTAAAGTTGACAACATGCATGTTTTAAATAAAAAATCGGAATCTTAGAAATCTGCAACAATTTAGATTGTGCTTGTGCGCTACTGACAACGTTTAATAGTTGACATCGACATATATTATCATCATGTACGCCCCCAGCAATTGTTAAAAATGGGATTTGGGATTTCGTACACAAATGAGAACATAACAAAGCAAATAAAAAGAGGACTAACTAACTTTAAGTGGTTCATCTAAAAAATGAAAAGAGAATGAAAGTTTCAACTTCAATTCTTTAATTTTTTATGCCTACATGGACGGTTGAGCAAGCAGTTTTATGTTATTACACTAAATGCATCAGCATCACCCACTACGACCCACGACTAGGACACCCATGCAAAAACTTGTGACGAAAGCACACGAAATCCGATATTAGTGTACATGTTTTTGTCGTCCTTCATTCAAAATTCATGAGTGTACATAACCATTACGAACAATTTGTAAGTCATTTGGATAACAAGAATCCACCAGCCAGTCAGTGATGATAACACATGACACATACATACATAATATTATGTTCTTCTAGATAGTATGTGAAGCTCCTTTATATACAAGGAGTAAAAAAATCCATACATTATACATTGCCTGCATTCAGCTCGTAAACGAAACAAGACGAAAAATTGTTCCAACCTGACTTACATAGGAAGCAGTGAGGAGGATACACATACCAGATTTTTATCTGACAAAAACTGCATAATAATGTACTTTTCAACATTTCTCATCTCCTGTTACACAGTTCCGTCTTGCATGACTCAAGAGTTTACCTCACTCACCTTATGCTAGTTCCTTAGAAAACGATGTCGTCACACGAAGAATAATATCAAAGGACTAAGGAGAGGAGGAATATACTTTTCTCACATCTTTCCACATAAAATGTGATGAGTGATGTGTCCTCCCTGTCATACATTTTGCCCAAAAAGTTGTACTAATACGAGTACTGCACATTTTCGACAAGTAATATATATTCACTCGCTTTCGGCTTTAGTCAGTTCGATTTCATGCTTGAATATAATGTGAGCGCTTGAGCTCTATATGACTATGCACATCGAATTTTTCTTGTCTGATCAGAAGACGGCTAACTTATGTACTTGCAAAAAGTTCATGACTGCAAAAATGAAGACAGAGAAAAACGTAACTTGTGGCATGGCAGTAGTGGCTGTGTGCGTATGGCACACTCTTTATGTTATGTATATATTGCATGGCTATACTCTAGGGAGACTCTCTCTGGATATACCTATCTAATCACAGAAAAGAAAAAAAAGTTCAGTGCCCCCATCAAACTAGCAATATTATTTAGTACTACATGTAAGGCAAAGTACGAATATATATATATATATATGTTCTAAAAGGAACAGATTCAGAATTAGAGACCATCATCATCGTCGTCATACGATTCCTTAAAAAACAGTGTTACATGTTTCATAACAACTGCCTGCTTACTTACTTCGTAGGAAGGAAAAATGCATTTAGAGTTGGGATGAGAATAAAAATTTGACCACGTTGTTGACGTTGACACAACCTATTCTCATCCCAGTATCATATCAGCAGCATCAGCTCGAGCTCTTGTTATGTTGGTGCTACGACTTTAATATTTCTGCAAGCTACACCATAACCAAACAGTACTTACTTAAGTATGGTGCATTGCTACATGATTTATTTGAGGCAAAAAAAATCCTTTTGTCTGGCGTAGTAATAGAATGTTTCAAGCTTCAACACTTCAATATTATGTGTGTGTAGCTTATTAACCTGCGATCGCAGATCAAAAGCAGGTTTTTTAGAATGGATCATAGTCTGTCTGTCTGTCCGTCTGTCCGTCTGTTCGCACGATAACTTTTACACCGTTGAAAATTTTCAAAAATTCTTTTTGCTAAACGACACCTTAGGTCAAGACCTTGACTGAGTTCGAAGATGAGCAAAATCGGTCAACGGCAACTGGGTCAAAGGTCAAGGTCAAATATTTTTTAATAGCAAAACATGGGTTATGATACATCAAAATGATGCTATTTCTCGAGAAAAACTCAACCATGCTATTATCAAGATTCAGCAATGACCCCAGCGTGACCTATAAGCGTTTAAATGTCAATTTTTTTAAAAAAAAATTCTCAATAGCAGCCACAATGATGAAAATTTTCAAATCTTTTTTAAACCAATTCTCAGACACATAGCTTATGTTTACTTCATTCAGTATAAATGCTAGATCGCAGGTTCCTATATACCTTGCCAGTTGTCAGGTTTATTAAACATACTGCACACAATTGCACACAATCATTTTCAACCACTAGCTGTGAGTAAATGTGACGGGATGACGTTTGCATTGCACCCCCTTTTTGTACAGATTATGTTACTTAATGATAGGAACAAACATGCCGAATCTATTTGTTTTTCTTATGCCTTCTTCATGCAAACTCTTGTGGGATTTTAAAACATCAACATTTTGTAACTCTAGTACATAACCAACTTAATGAGAATGGAGAACGGGAACTCAAATTAGAGACTGACTCTTGTCTTCATAAAATCGCTACATCATATCAGCTACATGCATAACTCTACATTCACTTAAAAAAGGAGCATAAGAGAGGATAGTTTACAAAGTCATGGATATGGCAGTGTGGTGTGGTGGGATATAGATTGGATACATTATCTTTATTCGTCCTCCTCCCACACATTCTTTTTTTTGTCTGTACATTTATGTACGTAACGTGTCACTGTCAATAGTGGTTGGAGATTTGGTCTTTAAATGATATCAAAACACCTTTCACTCCTGACTATTGCTATAATCTTCCTTACAATATTATGGACAGCATAAATAAAATGAGTTACTCAAGACATTATAGATACAGCTTTGACAAGATAAGAAGAAAAAAACTTGCTTTCTTGATGATCAACAGGAGCTCCTTGTTTCATTGCTAAAGCTTCAGTTTAAACAAGTATTTAACACTTTTGACTCATGAGCTGATTGAAGTTAGTTGAGCTTCTGTTTTTTATTGCTAATAGAGCTTTTTAACTTGCCAAAATGAACGCCAAAAATGATATGATATGTGTATGACGCGCCAATTTAGTTAATTGTATGCATTAAATTTTCGTATGCAATACAATTTTCATTAAGTTTAGGATATGGATTAACAAACAGTCGCGCTAAATAATAGGGGAAGAGGAAAGACAAACAAGGAATTATTTAGTAACATAGAATCTAATTAGAAATCAAAGTCAAATTGTCCTTTTCCAAACCAGATAACACTTAACACACAAAGCAAAAGGTTTGGCTTACGTACGAGTACATGCATTTCCTTTTACCATGTCTTAGTACAACTACAAACTACAATCACAAAGTAAATATTTTCCTCCTTAATGAGAGTGAATTAAAGAATCATTCATAGAGAATGATCGATGCAGCTGAAGTATAAACTATTCCTCATTCCGGATTAATAGAACAATTTAAATTCTTAAAATTCTATATTTTATTAAGGACAAAGGATTATCAAGAATTGTTTGTCCTCGGTGCTCATTCTTCAAATGACAAATACAGAACGTTAGCTAATCTATCATCGTATTTAATAGACTACCACTACTTGCTTAAATATCTCAATAGCAGTAGGAATATGAAATCACAAAAGTCAAAGAGTGTAGCCAACATTAATAGAATGTGCTTCCTATCCAAAATTCCAAATACCTGTCAAATGCTTTAAATAAATGTTGGATTCTTAATTAGTAATATCTTACCTAGTGAATGTACTCCATAAACTGTAAATCCCAAAATCGGATACAACTTGAACCGAAGAGAATTTATGAAATACTATGATTAACGCATGAACAACGCTGACTTTATAACTCCTGTTAAACTTGATTAAAATGAACTTGTATCCGTTATAGCTATTGCTTTACAATTGCACGCACTTTCCGTAATATCATATAGGCATCACAGATCACAACGTATTTTTTTTAAAAACTAACAGCTTGTCTGTAAGTAATCAAGTAACTTAAATAAGAAACAAAAAGTTTTGGCTTGCCTCACTTCTCTGGCATTTATACACTCAAAACATGAACTGCAATAACTAATACACCAATTGCTGAGTATATATTCCATGTACAGACCAGCAATAATAACAATCTATCCTCAAACACCAATACTTCTGATGTGGTTATGGTTAATTAAATTCGTATGAAGAATAAGGATGTAGAGGTTTGATATTATAGTAGAATGATAATTCCACATAATGTATTACCAAATTAAACAAGGAAATATAGGCTTGGAAAGATAGGATAAGGCATTTGAACTTTAATTATTGCTCGATTTTATCATCAAAAATACCTAATACAAAAAAACACACTATCGGAATGAACATTTAAAATTTGACAACAAAACTAGAAGAGCCCTTTATTTCAATCACTTGTATAAAGTACACAACATATACACCGAGTTCTCTACACTTACAAGTTTCTCACACGGCAAAACTTTCAACAATTTACCTCTCCGCTCCTTCTCTGCTGCTGAGCAAGCATTGGCCTATGAATGAAGTACTACTCTTCATGGTTATTCTATTATATACTCTAGTTTACATTTATATTTACATGTATACTTGATCCTCATTTCTTTTCAATGTGTTAAAGTAAAACAGTATGAAAACAGTATGGAAAAAGACAACACAATTCTAAATACTACATACAACAAAGTCATTTTTAAATCATCCCATAGCTTATGAAACGTAAAATTCCTAAATATTCCGATTTTTTAATTAGGATAAAGAATCTTTTTTTGACAACCTACTGCTAAAACTAAGTATACAACAATAACAATACGCATACAATCATACTATAAAATAAAACACCCTGAAAACCAGAAACAAAGTGTTACAGTCACCAGTACAAAGCAAAGCTAAGCTGTATTTTGTTGACTAACAGTCAATAAGGATGGCCGTTGGGGAGTTCTTAACGCATTATACCATTGGTCGTAATTAAAAATTTGTTCCTTAACTGCATTAGAAAAATTCTTAAACTCGGATGACATGGCTTTCGAGAGATTCCGTTGTACCATGTTAGCGTGTATTAAACTAGGAACAAGATTACCGGAAATAACACCATGTATATAATAGTAGGCAATCCGCAAAGGGTCAATCATTCCAAAACGTCTGAGTCTGTAAATAAAGAGTTTCGTCAGTAATTAAAACCAAGGCATATCCTCGGTAAACAAGTTTTGATTTGTAACGTAATGCAATTTGCTAAACTTTAACTGACCTTTCCATAATTACTTGTGTATCTTGTAAACATTTCATATTCAAGCTCAAACATACAACAGCAACCAGACCTTGAGGTAGGGTGAGCATTCTCGAACGCAGATGTCCGTTATTGATTTCAGCCCCAAACGAAACAATCTATAATTTATAGACGCTATGGTAGATTTCAACATACAAAATTAGAAGTAGTTACTGGGTAATTGCAACATTACCTTATCATATGTTGATATCATTTTCAATACTAAATCCGCATCGCATTTGGGAACTGTAGCAAGACTGTCAGCCATATCCTTCATTGTGTCCAACAACCAAGTCAGACCATCAATTAAAGGGTTTTCAGGAGCAGAATGGTCATTAAGTTTACTTTTTTTCAACCAAATATCCATGAGTCCACTCAAGGCCTCCCACAATGGCAGCCGAATATTTCCTCTATCAACGAATCCCTCTACAAATGTCTGCATAAGCTGACTTTTCACTTTAAAAATAAATATATAGGAAAATAAACCACACCAAATTCTTATGATTGAAATTGTAACAATATCATTTATGCTTAATTACCTGGTTGGATATTGTGAGGGTTAACATAGGGTAATAATGCAAACACAGCAGTTTGGAATAACTGATAATCCCATATAGTAAGGAAAGACATCAACCACTCATTTACTACGTCTAATCCTTCTTGGCGAGCATGCGAGATCGTGGTGCAACAATCGAAAATGAATTCATAGCGAGGTAAGTCCTCCGCGTCATCAAATGTTGATCCCATGATGCTGAATTCTTCAGAAGAAAAACAATCAGAAATTAAAATTTGTACTTGTTCATAATAAAAACCTCACAACTTGATTCAAATCACTTCTAGTGTACTTACTGTGAAGCAACATCACTTCCAACCAGTTGGAGAATACTTCAAGCATTGGGGATGATGAGCTTAGTTTCATTATACCCTTAGTACTTTTGAGCATCTGTAACATCATTTCAGTACTATTGGTCCTATTATCACAAAAAAGAAAACAATTTATTTTACTTTCCGTTCTACAACACCACACGCTAGGAAGAAAAACAAATATTATGCTAGTAAATTAATTACTTAATGTCTTCGCTGAATATGCGCTCTGGAAGAAATTCTGGGAAAATTGTGGACGCCATTGGATGTGGAATACACTTCTGCTGAATACGGTTCCTGCATCGAAAGAAATTCTCCCGAGCTTCACTCGGAAACTTAAGAGACCGCATCTTACTACCACCCCCACCAGCTATTTCAACATTTTCGCTTAAATTAGGTTGCATGAAAATGCATAACCTAATGATGAAAAAAAAACGTTTAGCAAAACGAGATTACGGCTGTCATAATTTTAATAACAATAATAATGCTATTCTTAGCATACCGTATCGCTGATCTGATGTCATCAAGATGAGTTTTCTTGACATCCTTAGCTTTCTGCATTTTGCTTAGCAGTAAAACATGTTGTCCCAAATCAGCTTCTGGCACCACAAGTTTACAAAATAGCTCAACTTTCCATGGAACCTAGCGTTCAATTTATAAATGGCATCAACTAAGAAAACAATCTTAAGAATAAAATCTGCACTGCAATGAAACGTTTTTCATTTTAAGTCAACACGTACCACCAAATTATCTGTAGACCCCATTAAGATTCGGCGTAGTGTGCCATCGCTGTGAAGGTTAGTCCTTTCCACCAAATCGTACTCGGAATACACTAAAAAGTACAGATAAAATTAAAATTAAAGATTAACTGGATCTAGTTATCATTACAACATACTTACATAGAATACATCACACTCATACTTTCCATAAATAATCAAAGTAAAAAAAAGCAGAATATTAACGTAACCGATCTCTAATGTTGAGCATATGACTTACTTATCAAAAGCTGATAAACGCCTTTAACAACTGTCGGTTTGAACTTGCTAGCCGTTGCTTTTAAAAGCCAATCGATGATTTTTTCAACAACGACCCAGCCAACCTTATGAGTAGGATGCATACTAAAGATAAGTCGCACACGCTGAGGGCAGTTGATTGATATTAATTGATTTGAAGCAACATTCCATATGAGAAGAAGTTCTGCTTGGTTGTAACCATCTTTTAAAGCATGAGCTGCAATAGCGTCAAAAACGGATGGATTTAATGTCACTCTCCTTTTTCGACCTTTCTTCACTCCTGTTGTTGTCACTAGGGTTTATAACAATATCATGTTTAATTATACAACCACTGTATCATCATCATCAATCATCGACATCTAATCTGCAAAACCGTACATACAACATATATCACTAACCTGCAGAATTGCTATTTATAAGTTCATCCAAAGCATTGTACAATGGGTTCAAAGATGGATCAAATTGAGCGTATTCTGGAGCGGCCACCCCAGAGATGTCAATTTTAAAGACAGGGAATAGCAACATGTTGATATCTTCCAAGTCTTAAAAAACAAATAACACAAGTAGCATTTAAAAAGTACTGAACCTTCATGATCCACGATCCACTAATAAATGATTTAAGATTATAGAGTCGTACCTTCGACGCTGGGACGTTCCATAGGGAAGGGGTCCATCCTTGCTTGATATTGAAAAATCAGCCACCAGTTAGATAATTTAAACAAGTTCCAACCAACAAGCCAACTAATTTCTGGATTCGCCACTCTTTACTGTTCCTAATTAAACAAAGATGTAAATCAACAAGCTCTCAACTCCTAATTATAAGGTTTTGTCCCCAAATAAAAATTCAAGTATGTACTGATCCAACTTTCACTAACTAATATAATAATATCACGATAATTAAAAATCTTATTGACTTACCACACTTTTGACTATGCAAGATTATTATTGCACCTCTTTCGTTTAGTTCCTCATACAGAAACAAAGTTCTTATTCCCTTCGTATCGACATGAGCACATCAAGATCCCACGAAAAAAGACGTTCCCACTCACAGTCTGTAGATTTTTATGCACTGCTACTGCTGCACCAACAAATTTCTCTGTCTGAGCATCCCCGTAATTGTAATAATATCACCTGTAATTATTGTAATGACCGTCAGAATTTAACTAAAGACTCAAAGCCTCATCAAAAATTATCCTACTATCAGAGAGGCGCGTCACAAATAAAATAAAATAATTATTATCTATGCAAAATTTTCCAAATCTGCATTCAACTCGAACGTTTTCAACAATGCATTCGTCTCATTTTCCTTTCGTAGAAAAGCGAAACAGAAGACCCTCAATTTTCACAAAGACAGTCCACCGCCACCTACCAGATTTTTCACTTTAGAGCGCTTTTCTTCTTGATTCCTCTCTGTGGTGATAAACTAGGGATGCTTTACAGGTAAAATATTGTCTATAGGATTGGATTGTAAAAGCATAAAAAGCACATATACTTTTGTTACAAAAGTTTTGTATGGTTTGTGATGCTTGTCCGTGTATAAAGTACATTGCCTTATTCACCCGCGATCAACTGTCTACATTTAAACCAGCTGTGGTTTTCGTACTAAAATACACGGAGAAAGTTTTCAGTTTAGTTATTGTTAGTGAACCTTTTATTATCGTTGACACATAAATGTTTTTTATCAGTTTTTTTATTGGCAGTTAATAATACTTTTATTGGTTCAGGTTCAAGTGAGTAGAGCAAGCATGCTAGACTGGTAGACTGGAACTACTGGAACATTAAAAGCAAGATTAGTGATTGGTAGAAGAAGAATGGACCGTGACCGTAGAAAAAATTACTTTGGTTTGACAAGCAGTTAACGTACGAGTGCGAGTATGCGAGTTGCTGGCGTTTGTTAAAAGCATTGGGATACTATTATTAACTACCTTTTAGTACGGTAGACGAGTGACGGTTATCCAAAAAAGGTACGTAGTTGCTGGCTGTTGTGTGTCTTAGTAATAATCAATAATAATAATTATTATTATTAGTAATTTGAATGAAAACTAAATGTCTCTTTTATTGTTGTTCATATTTAGTTGATCAAGGCCAACCAACACAGCAATAATAATAACAATAACCTGTGTGTGCCTCCTGTGTGTGAAACTACCTAAACTGGAATAGGTCAACAAGATTTCTTAACAGTTCTACCCTTTATGCGTCCTTTCCAGCAAAATGGATGGTGACCGGAACAACGTGCAAGCTGCCCAGTCCATGATGCCGGGGATGGATATGTTGGGAGGCCCCAAAAAGCCAAATACACTTCCGATTTGGGGAAACAGTACCACAATGAATCTAAATCCATTAATATTAACTAATATTGAAACCTCACCTTACTTTATTGGTCGTCTTGCTGAATTAAAGACTTACCACGAGCTTGTTGACGAGATTTATTACAAGGTGAAGCATTTGGAACCTTGGGAAAGAGGAAGTCGGGCGTCTGGGGGTCGTCGTCAGACAGGGATGTGTGGAGGTGTGAGAGGAGTTGGAGTTGGCGGAATTATATCGTCGGCGTTTTGTATTTTATATAAATTATTCACCATGCGGCTGACCCGTAAGCAAGTTTATGGGCTTTTAAATCATAGTGATTCTCCTTTTATCCGTGGGATAGGCTTTCTCTACGTCAGGTCGGTAATGTGCAATTTTTTTTACTTTCAATCTCACAACTTTTGAAAATATTTGAACATGTATCTCAATCAACTCCAATATGTTTATTTATTTCAGGTTTACTCAGCCACCACCGGACTTTTGGGATTGGTTTGAGGCTTACATTGAAGATGCAGAAGAGATTGACGTCCGTGCCGGTGGAGGACAGACAATGACTATTGGAGAAATGGTCAGGCTCTTTCTGACGCGATTGGACTGGTTTACCTCACTATTCCCTCGTATTCCAGTTCCTATTCAAATCGCGATTGACAAAAAGTTGGCTGCTTTGAAGCATTCTACATCAACTGATCCTACGCCAAAAAAGGCACCTGACGAAGTGGAGCCGGAGAGACCTGCTCCTACTGAACGAAGAAGAGAAGAACGTCCTAGACGCCGAAGTAGGTCACGATCACCCAACAAGCAGCGTCGTAGCAGAAGCAGAGATAGGGGCGAAAGGCGAAGTCGCAGATCCAGGTCTAAATCTCGGGAATCTCATCGTCATAAGAAGAAAGAGCACCGCTCAAGGTCTAGAACACCTAAGAAAAGTAAGCGCTCAAGAAGTCGGTCAAAGTCCCGTTATGAAAAAGGCTCCAGTTCCCGTCACATGACCAGATATGACCAGCGTTGAAGTTCAAAGTGTGATGATGCACCTGCAACAGCATGACAAAAATCAAAAAAATGTTTGTAGAATGTTTCATGTGGGAAGTGGTGAGTGATGTTTTTGAATTTGATTTACTAGTTATTTAACATCCGATCGTTGGAACCGTCTTAGAAATTGCATTATTAGATTGTAAAGTAAGAAAGAAAAATCAAATCACCATCCTGCATCTTGTTGAACTGCTTCATTTCAATGGCAGACGTTACCTTATCGGCTGTTGTATTTGTAATCACATCAAAATAAAATTGTTGTGTTATTGTGTAAGTGAAGTTATTTTGGTACATAGAATAATATTGTTAATTATACTTTATTACCTGTACCTTCCTATCTATTTAAGTATTTCATTGAGCATTGACTTAAACTTTTGTAAATAATATAATATGTAGATTGTTAATAGAACTATTTATGCGCTCTGATCTTGTTGTTTGGAATCGTATGTTCAATTCTATTGCAATTGCAAAGCAGTAAAGAAAAAAAACAAAAGAGAACTTGTTAAAACTACTTATGTCAATACTGTTTTTCGCATAATTGTTTTATTTCTTTTCATATAATTAAAAGTACATAGTATATGTTCGCCGATTTCATACATTATATCTTTCAACGTTCATTTAAACTATATTATTCAGTAACAATTATAATAATAATAATATTTCAACTCTTCAGATTAAGAGTTCATTCCATATTTGTATTCATAATAAATTGTCTTAACCGTTATTATCTATAGTTTGTTATACTATAGAAGATCAAAAAGTACATCAGAAGTTAAAATTGGGAGACCGTGTGTATGTGAACCTTGGATAGGTTGGGAACTATGAGAACGTGCAAAAGTACTAAATCAGCCTACTACTTCAAGACTGTAATCTATCCTTTAACGAATCCTTCATATTCCAGACCCTAAAATTAATCAAATGCATAGAATATAGATAATATATCAATCGCATTATTACGTACACGTGAAAAATGATAAAAATGACTACACTTACCCATGAACCACCTGGAAAGGAATATCCAACTGCTCAGCTAAACGCGTTTTAGCAATTTGTAACTGATTCTCTAAGGTCTGGACAATTAATCTGCATTTTTCTAGTCCAATTTTGTGTTTCGTAGGATGACTGCCCTTACTCGCAGCAGGGTTAACATTTTTTACAATTGTTTTTGTAGGGCCACTTAAGTCGGCATGATGAGCATGTCCTAGCCGCGATAAGTTTGGCTTTTGAGCGATTTTGTTAACTTCACCAAAATTAGCCCGGATTAAACCTGGAGGCTTGGATGTGCCACTGTTACGTTTTATGTTTCGTTGACCTTGAAAACTTGTTAAAGCTGGAGGTGCGGATAGTCGTGGGCGATTTGGCAGTGCTTTTTGCTTGCTTAATGGTTGCTGATAATTGATCGTAGTAGTAGGTTTATATAAAATCTTTGGTGTCATATAATAGTTCTCCGAGGAAAGCTGCTCGTCTGCATCCATGCCGTCGTAACATTCTTCTTGTACTTCTTCAATATCATATCCAAACTCATCTCCATTGTGTGAGGTAGATGAGTCATCATGAGAATGAGATCTATCGTTTCCTGCGATAGCAAAAAAATATCCTTCATTATAGTATATCTAATATAGAGAATGGCAATTTGTATAGTTAATAAAACCATGTAGCGTACTTTGGACTTGCACTCTTCTAAAGCTGTCATCACTTCCCAATTGATCCTCCAGCTTTGTCTTTTTAAACTTTGGTTTGGTATTCGCAACGCATGGAGGAAGTGGAAGCGGATTAGAAAATCTAGCGTCCATAACAGTACCCTCAGGTGGATCAACATAATTCACTGGAATGGCAGTGTGGGAAAGACGAACTCTGGAGGAAGCTTCATAACTGATGAATTCTGCATCTGGAAAGTGACGGCTGCAAACGAGTGGTGCAGCATCACCGTTTGGTGTCCACTCAGGATCATTCCTGGACCATCTAATAACTTCAACCCATCTAGCCCATACTTCTTGGTTCCTAACAGGAAGCCTATGAAAAAACATTTAGTTTTTTTAAAATATAAAACTCATCTCTGGCACATCCGAACTTTTACACTGTACTATACAATTATTTTTATGTCAATGTTTTGTTACTTACTGATGATAAGAACGGGCAATAGGAAGAGATCTTGGAGTGCAGCCACCAATGCAGCATTTTTTTCTCTTTGATCTAAGTGCATTGTACGCAGCCAGCTCTTCTGCTGTCCATTCAGCCATGTCAAACGGCAATTCCCCAGCTAAACTAAATTTTGAAGGATCGACCTCTGCAGTCACCATTTCAGGAGAATTGTCGTCACCAGACTGACTTTCCTCCCATTCTTCAGTCATATTATGAGAATCTTCTGTCGTCATTTCCATTTTCACGTTTTAACTATAATAATACAAACAAATGAACTTTGTTAATCATGAATCATGACTCATGATTCTAAAGTAGGAGGTAAGGTAAGTCGCTTATGAAATGACCTTGACCTTACAAGGGATAATTTACACTGAACGCTTTGATGATGTTACTTAAATGTATGCAGAGTCTGATCGTCTGAACTCTGCTGAAGTGGTCGCTGAAAGATTTACCTATCTCAATGCTAACATTGAGCAGTGATCATAGGCGGTAATCTAAATCTTTGAAAAAAGGACCGTCCAAAAATGATGGTACATCGAAAATGACCTAAACATGGGTGGACAGTCCAACTTTTTTAAAAATGATAGTTAGTATTTAAATAATATATTAACTCCGCCGAGAATCGCCCATCTCTCATTTTTCTTGAAAACCAAGTAAAGCACATAAAAATGAACAGCCCATGACGTCATTTTTTCGAAATTTATGTCAATTTACTTTTGTTCATAACTCATGGTCACAAGAAAATAACTTCTCAGTTTTTTTGGAGAGGGTTCTTAACTGCTTGACGAATTTGATTCAATCATAAAAATGAGTCTTTTTTCATGCGACTTGCCGTTAAAGCCTGTTGAAGTTTACATTGATAACGGCCAAAAGTTTCGAAATTTCAAATTTTCAAATTTTTGGCATGTTTGTCAATGGTATTCATAACGTTTTGGAATAGCCAAGTTGTCTAATACTTTTTAGTTTTCATGTAAATAATTATTTCATGTTACGTCATTAATTTAAAAAACTACTATAGTTAAGTTAAAACTGCAAATTTCAAAAAACTAAAAACGGAATATTTTTCTCCTTTAAAAACTGTACTTATCTGCATATGAAATTCCCGAATCAAAATCTTGTCAGCGACCAAAAAACTAGAGTTCATGCGATCAGACTCTGCAGCAGTAACAAATACATGCTACGAAGCTATAGCGTACTCGACTCGTCAGCGTTGTTTCTCAAGCAAGTCCGAGGAGAAAGAGAAGCTCTAATTTTTCTGTCATACACAAGTCATGCAACGTTACGTTGTACTTTGTATCGTCTATGTTGCTATTTTGTATATTATGTACATACATAAACACATATAGTACCTCATTCATATAGGAATTGGTATTAACTCACCTTGATTGTCCAGTCAATGCTGCTCCCTCAAAGGGTTGTAATAGGTGATGAAACACGATAAAATATAATGAATACTATGAAATAGTATCCCAGTTTTGAAGGTCCTTAAAAACTACCGCTACACCGCACTAATCAACTACTAAAATTTAGAAAGCTGCTTTTACTAGAAGCTCAGTCAGAATGAGGAGAATTTTGCCAAGAAGATGATAATGACACTGCTTGTTGTCAACCGCTGTGTTTGGAATTCGGATAAAGTTTCAAAATACTATGTGTCGCTCAACCAAAATTAAGTCGGATAGCTGCTCTACGCTTCCCATCAGGATGATGATGACGATGGCAGTGGCACGAAACAACTACCAACATAATCCTCTGATCTATAGCTCTGGCTTTGCAGTTTCAAGTGGGCATATCTGGGAACCTATCTTCTTTGCTTGTTGGATACGTGTATTAGTTGAGGCTATATAGCGTGTTACATAAAAATTCGACCGTGGAAGGTGAATAGAGAGACATGAACAGGAGAAAAAATATGTCGGGTACAAGTACAAACCACCAAGTTTAATACTGAACGAGACCAATCCTTTTTCTCGTGTTTCTTTCCTACGCTACCCAGAGCCAGAGCGAGCTTATAACTTGCCGTTCTCGACGACGTCGCACTCTCATGAATCCATGAGAATAAGTGCGAGTATGAGTACACTGCTTACACGCAATATGAAATGTACATGATGTTGCATGCATGAAGATATCGGATTCTACTAGGGCCACAAGCAGCAGCATTATCATATCACCACGTTGAATCTCTCTCTCCATCCGCTATCCATCCATCCACTTTAATACAAAAACGTGACGTGAACTGCACGTACCTTGGTACCTATCCACGGACTCTGGTCTATTGCGGTTGGCTCGTTCGTTGTTCAGCGAAGAGCGATCCAGAAAAGGAACATACATAAAAGTTGAGGTTCTTATAATATGTATGGCGAGGGAGAGAGCGAACTAACTTGCTCTCAGGAAATTTAAGAACTCAAGCAGAAAGCAACGAACTCGTTGGTCGTGGTTTGGTTCTCTTGTGTCGTTGTCGTCATGATGAGGAGAGAGGTGTATAAGCTCTCGTAGAATAGAGCGCCGGGCCCGTCCGTCTTTGTTGAAAACTCGACTCTTCGGGTGAGTTTGAGCAGTCATTATCAATATCATCATCATCAGCCAGCCAGCCGCATTCATTTCTAACTCATCATCGCATCGCATTGTCGGTGTTGTTGGGAACTGATGTCCTCCTGAGCATACAGAACTTGTTCTCTGGTCGTTTATCAACTTTTTTCCAAGTTGAAATAACATCATCATGCTTTGCTTATATCCTAGCAGTACCAAGTACCAACCGTGTATATGTTAATATGTATCTATCTATCTATTGCATGGACATTTTATATATGTACACTTTATGCAGAAATAGGAACCACTCATTGGATCAAGAACTAGTTTTAAGCAGATTCTGCAGAATAAACGTTAGGTTTAAAAGAAAGGGTTCTCCAAAATCTCTACTAATGCCTAAAGAAAAACTGGCATCCTTCTTCGGTTGTTAAATGCCATGCAAAAGGACAGCGCTGGGGCTGCTGCTACGAGAAAAGAAAATCGCTGCATCTGCATCCAAAAGGCTGATCTGATTCATTAAGCTAAAAAATTATGAATATCCTTGCATTTGTGACATATTGCGTGAGTATTAGATTCATCAGATCAACTATTCTGTGCAATTTGCAACTATTGCTGGATTAGCGATGCGATAGGGGTAATAAGGACGTGTGTATAATTACTTTAGCTTGTCATATTTTTTTTGTTAAATTCATACTCATAAATTGGCTAATTGCTGCACGAAACAGTGAGCTAGAACATTTTTGTGCAATTTTTATTATCTCAAGATTAAAATCTTCCCTTTACATTTATACCATATTTCACTCTTTTTCGGCCTCACCCTGTAATTGCTTAACTTTGTTTCGGTTCTGCTCAGTCACAAGTTCCATTGGATGATCTGTAGACTAGATGACCATACAATTCAACTTAAGTTATGAATGAGAACAACTTCTTTGTCCAGCAGCGACAGGGAGCAATTAATGCTGAATCGAGCTGAAATTCTAATATAACAATCACAAGCTGCGGCGGCTGACAAGCGTTTATAGAGCGTATTACTGCGATGACTATATCTAGCAGACATTTGTTTTCATATCTTGCGCACTGCAAAGTGTTTTAAGTGAAGACCGAAAAATCAATTTAACCTTAAATAACAAAATGATGTGTAAACATGCGTGCATAAGCGCTTGGTTTTGCGATTACTCGGAAAGTTTGAAGTGTTCTAGTCCAGTTGACCCATGATGTAAGCGTAGGACATACCCAAGATCCATGTTATAAAAAGCTTCCCTTGCATGTTATAAGAAGCGAAGAAAACGCTCTTTTAGTTCATACTTTGGTTTTGGTAACCTTACCTTTTTCTTGCTCTTTGCAACTTTGGTTGTTGGTTGGTGTTCCATTGCATCGCATATATAGCCAAGACTTAAGAGGACCGCTGTACCCATATAACTCTATATCACACAAGTATAATCATTTCTCATAGGATGAGGTTGCAAGTCGGAATATATGTGGATCCATTTGTATATAACTTGTATGTATGCATGTACATTATGTGCGCAAATGCGAGTTGGAGATGTAAGTAATGTGACATGTTGTCCAAGTACTAGGCACTAGTAATGACGGCAGTATCTACGTTGTGATCATCAGAGAGTAAGAAGTTTTTGTAAACTTTAGTATCACATCACATGTATTAAAAAATGGATTAATTCCCTTGCTCGTCAATCAGTACACAACCCGCAATGTAATATCCAAAAGTGCAACTACGTTGTAGTGCAAGATTAGATTATTTTAAATCATTACTATCACTTTTTTTGTACGATTTTATATAATTGGTTTAAAAATTTAAAAAAAATTCCTTCGGGAAAACAGTGATTGTTAAATATTTTGTATTAAACAAGCAATAAACCCTTGAAGTATCAAGTTCCAACAAAGAAACACAAATACCATTACAACAAGATCTAGATCCTTTTTCATACCCACAACACATCTCATGCCTTACTTTTGTATGCGAGGTGCGTTACCTGAAACACATACATACATATCATCTTGACTTGACCAATATCTAATGTTCGGTGCATTTTACAGACAACCGATCATTTAACTTTTTGAAGAAAAGTTTCTTCTACTCATGACTCGTACATGGTACATGTATTTTGTAAACCATTCATTAACTTTCTGATACAAGAAATAAATCCAAGTGCTCAACAACTGAACATTAGTTTGCTTTTACGTGTGTACAACACAGGATCGCATTGCATCCCATCAACATTAAAGTCCTTTGAAATGGAATGAAATAAAAATAGTAGTCTTCCTGCAACATAATATATGCATCACATGCATAAATATCATTAACAAATAATATACACTAGAAATCCAATAAAATAACTACTGACATTCGTATAAATTGATTACTAATACACATCCAACCCCATAAAACAAGTATGCATTAAGTTACTTACACAAACATTATTTAGAGGCTACATATCATGTCATACGGCAACATAAAAGATATGTAGTAGTAGGTTGTGTTACATTACATGACACATTGAGATCTTTCAGTTTCAAATGCAATCACGTACAACATATCAGAGATTTTATCACCATCAATGGGTCTCACTTGTGCTACTGGTCTTGCTAATTTACGGTGAAAGTGGAGAAAGCACCGGCTCTGAAGATGTATCGATGGGGCACTGTGATAATAAATCCTGCTGGAAAAAGTCTAAAAGGCAAGTTACTCTCAATGAATTGGCTAGAAAGAAAAGCAATAAAAGCACTGTTGAAAATGTTTGATCTGCGTTTTGTAGGTACCTATTGTACAACGTAAATCCAGGGGAAGGGTTCAATCTTCGTAGGGACATTTATATACGAGTTGCACCTTTAGTAAAATCTCTAAACGAGCATGACAAAAATAACGAGTGGGTGCTTGTAAGTAACCTTTCCTGAAAAATGTATAACTTGATTTTGAGTATCTCCGTTTCTCAGTTTATATTCCTTTTACCAGGTACTCCCACCGTGGGGAGCACTTCCGCATTGGAGGAGAACAAATCCTGATGTCTTTTTCCCCTGGAAAACTTTCTTTCAACTGGACAAGATTCGCCAGTACGTTCCAGCTATGGAAATCAATGAATATATGGATGGTACTTGCCAAATCAGAAGAAGCAAAAGTTATGGATAGTGTTTTATGTTTATATGTTGTTTTCTATCAATTTAACACTTTCATTTTTTGTAGAATTTGGATATGATAATCCACTTGATGTAGTCTTCCAACTTCAACACTATCCTTTTGAAGAAAACGGAGACTGGTCCGACAAAATTGAAAGTGGTGTGAAATGTGACTTTGACCTAGCTTACAAAAAGTATTTACATAATTTGATTTGGGTGTAGTTAGTAGAAATACCTAGAAAAATTATGAGTTATAATTGGGGTAACTAATTTGGAATTAATTTTTTAAAAAAGGAATCCAGGAACTAAGCTATTCACCGGACAGTTCTGGAATCAACCTATACAGGCAAAGGCAGCTAAATGTATGGCTTTTCGTGGTCAATCCTCTGCTCTACGGAACTTTATAATGGAGAAAGGTTACAAGTATGTAGTATCCAACCCTTCTTACTAACCTTTTACCTTTATATTTTCTAAACTACTATTCGTTACAGATCTGTTATGTTTGACCGAGCCGAAGTTATTTTATGGGATAATTTTGGGGATTCCAATTTTTGGTTAAGCCGTGAGAGTCTCGTTTTTGCCACACGCCTGCAACAATTAGCGTTAACTTTCTTGACAAGAAACGGCCTCACACCCAGTATTAACATTAGCTTCGAAGGGGAAAATGGAACTGGTAGCAATATTAGTAATACAAATTTGTCGATACGAAGAGAGTATCTGGGAACCCATCTTCGTCGTGCAGACTTTATGTTAGGACGACTAGCCTCAGAGATACCCAGTATTCCATCAACAGCCAGACAAATAATTTATAAGCTCCGACAACTTGGTTTAGCTAATGTCTTTATTGCCACAGATGCTGCCAAAATGGGTGAGTAGTCAGTAATTTTTAACATCAATCACTTCAATGTTCAACTTTATCTATATGAGTGTCCTAATTCTTTCGTACAGAAGTAATAGAATTGAAAAATCAAATTCAAAGTGAGATGCCTGGTGCCACTGTTTACTTTTTCCGAAATGAAAAAATATCCGATGGTGAATGCGCAATATTGGATCAAATCATTTGCTCATTTTCAAAACATTTTATCGGTACGAGAGACTCCACATTCACTTTACGGATATTTGAGGAGAGAGAAATATTAGGATTTTCATCAAATGCCAATTTTAACTATCTTTGTCCGGACCAAAATGAAATGAGCTGTGAAAAGGCGACCCAGTGGAGGAAGACATAGCAAAAATTAAGTAATTAACGAAAGTAAGAAACAAAAAATGGAATAAATGGCAATATAACAACATTTAATACAATAATTACTCCTAGTCTCAGCACTAGTGCCAGTACCACAAACTAAGATCGTATTTACTATTGTATGTATATAGTAATTTATGTAAAACTACATACACATATGTACGCACACAATTATAATATTTATGATAACAAAGTATACCATATCATTTACCAGTTCTTGTAAATGCTATCAAACAGCAATGGAATCAAAAAATTACATAGATTATTTTAAAGTATGTACGAACGAAAAAAAAACAATGATTGATTCATACCAAATACATAATACACCATACACATCCAATGAAAAGTCATAAAAATAAAGTAAAGTACGTCTACTGAGCAGCCTGCTGAATTCCAGTGGTTACTCATCGTCGTCGTCTTGAGACTTTGACTTCTTTTTCTTCTTCTTTTTCTTTTCTGGCTCATCATCCTCAACTTCCATTTCTGCAACAGGGGCTGATTCCTCTGCAGTCATGGACTTTTTCTTTTTCTTCTTAGGTTTATCCTCAGGCTCTGGAGATAATTCCATCTGTAAAAAAACGGTGAACAATGTGTTAGTTTATTTTTTTATTATTTAGCTTTGAAAAGTCACTGGTGACTGTCCTTTCGTAATGCAACAATAAAAATCACAATGACTACCTTGCGCTTTGGAGCCTCTGGGCCTGCAGATGGGATGACAAAATCTTCTTCTTCTTTTTTAATCGGGGTGACCACTGAAATTTGTGCCACAGATGCCGATAAGTAATCCTCGGGTGTCTTTTCGTTAGGTTTTCCATGTTTATCCAAAAGCCCTTTCTTTATCATATTTTTTTTGATGGTTGCCTATTGGGGGAAAAACGAATACAAATTATACATTTTAGAAGAATAGAACCTCAAAAGAAATAGTATTTTAATTGAACTACTTGAAGAGTGCATGCATGCAGTTTTTATCTTAAGTTTTAACTATAGCTAAAGTGTTTGTAAATTTAGTTTAAAGTACGGTGTCTAGTTGAATTAAAATTAGAAATTAAGTTAGTAAATGTAGTCCCCCACGAGGGACATATTAAATGTAGGAGTGCGCTGGTACCTTAGGACCAAGGCCCCAACGACGGGGATATAAATCACGCTCCATTATCACACGCTTTAATTTGGCTACACAGCCGTGGTCGCACATTGATATAGTCGATGTGGTCATCAATGCAATTGCTAAACAAACAAGGGCGTATTACGATCAATAATAAATGATGGTTTCACACATAAAAAAATCTTATGGGATTCGAAATTCGAATCAAGGTCAAAATTTACCTAATGCGACTGCTTCTCCCTTTGTTGTTACAATAACAATTTCCTGATTGAGCTCAATTCCCTCCTCGAATCTCAAAACACCAGGCAACATCACCTTCGCACCGTAACATATAGCATTGACCTAATGAGCAAACAGGATAGGATATATAAATACATAAATCCCCAAACTTTTTTTAAAAACGAAAACAATATGCATTGTAAGGAACATTGCATCATACACTGCTGTCTTTAACGATGATACGTTTGTGTGCCACCAATAGACCCTCCAAGGGATGAATGACACGGCGCAAGAAAGTCTCATCTTTATGATTATCATAGAGCCACTGAGCATCCAAAACATCATGCATTGTCACTAAACTATCCCGTTCTCCCTGAATTCCTGAAAATTGTGACAAACAAAATTAATGCTTAAATCAACAACAATATAATTATGATGATGATGAAAATGAAAGAAAATAGCTAAGCTAGACGCTAGATTACCTGATCTAACTCGACGAAGTTCTGTCATAACACCACCGACTCCCAAAACTAGACCAAGATGAACACAATGAGTTCTGACATATGTGCCTGCTTCGCAGCTAACCCAATAGACACCTACAAAAATAAATAGTTATGTAATGACTTGATGACCTCCATCGTCTTAGTAGAATGAAATTAATTAATACAATCAAATTCATACCCATGTTACGCTCATCATCGTAATCGTACAGCTTTACTTGATAAATGCTCCTAACACGAAGTTGTCTTTTGACAGCTGAAATCAAAGGGGGACGTTGAAACAAAGCCCCTGAAAGTTTTTCCAACGCCTGGATCACTTTAACTTTGCTTTCCACAGCTGAATGAAGTTTGAATACAGCAACGTACTCTTTTCCTGCACCTTGCTGAGACTTTACTAATCTTGTAGCCCGTTCCACACATACGATAAGACATCCTGGTTTACAAACAACATAATCACAATCAGTAAATATAGAAATTGGCCAAACAAGAGAAACTGTAAAAAAAAATATCATTATTGACACCCACCTGTTGTTTTGGGATCAAGGGTCCCTGAGTGGCCAGTCTTTTCAACTCGTAGAATACGTTTTATCCAAGCTACCACCTCGTGCGAACTAGGATTTGACGGTTTATCCAAATTAATATATCCAGACCTGACATACTCCTTGATGTCACGTCTTAATGGCGAAGATCCAAACGGAAGTGGAGTAAAACGATTAGATTTTACGTGAAGTTTATGGAAATTCTAGAAATATAACAAACACAAATCATTGAATATATGTTTTAGAATAACAACAACCTCTCTGCTGCCCTTCTTAACGCTGACAGCTAAAGTTTAACATAAGGGTGCAATAATTGCAATAATTAATTATTAATTAGACTACCTTCAGTAATAGCGGCCAATCCGAAGCGTCTAATTTTGTGGCCGCATCTGATGAAGCCAAAGCAAAGTCCGAACTATGTTGAATATCAGCGAGAGACACGGATCCATTATTAGGTTTGTTATCAGGCTCATCACACTCCATATATTTATTCTTCTTCTTTTTCTTCTTCTTCCCTTCGCTCTGAAGCCCTAACACATTGCCTTCTGAAATTTTACAATGAAAATGAGCATTTATTATAACGTGAACAATGACACAATAACTCATTAAAACAATAGTCAACAACATGTGGCGAAAATGATTTCCTTATCATTTAGTACACGACTTACCCTCTAAATCCATCCTGTTAAAATAGCTGATGTGACTTTTAAAAGATAACTACAAACTAGCGGAATTTCACACTCGGCTCGATGAAATTGGCAGTGGGAATCAATACACACTTTGAAGTGATTCCCCTTTGGACTAGTGATTTGATATTCCAGTCAATCAATCAATGCAACGCTTACTATTGATACCCAATGCATCAATTTAATTGCTGTGTCTTGAGTCGTCAACCTCATTTAAGATCATCCTTTTGTTTGTATGTATTTCAGTCTTTCACAATATTAAACTGTAAAAAGTGAAGTAGCATATAAAAATGCATTGGCATGTGCTTCAGCTTCAAGAGTTGTGTATATAAACTTACATGCACAAACAAGCATCAAGAACCCACACGCTTTAGGTATCTGTGGCTAGACACGGCACACACACACGCGGGTGAATATTTGGATTTAGTGACATGATAGAATTTTATCTGTCGGTAGGGCATCTTAGGTACATTTTCCTTTCCATGTGATATCCATCAAGCTCCAACGCGGCGTTTGGAAAAGGACATGCTTTTAGTTTTAGGATAAAAATGTACCTAAAACCAAACGTGATTGATAAGTAATGTAAAGGATATCAAAGACGCATGGTCCTTGGCCGTGTTGGTTCTAGATTCGATTACATTATTTTTGCAACGGATTAAAAAATGTAGTATTTCGTAATTATTATTTACAGTCAATAATTGTTCATTTATGAATCTCCAAACTAAGTTTATGGGTATTATCTAGTGACAGTCAACAGTTGTCTACTTGTAGACTTTAACCATTAACTTTAGTCATTACTGCTTATCGGGTAAGTTTAATATATTTGGTTGGTCTTGGTTGCTCGTTATTCATGTTGACTGGAGTTCACTGTTCACAAGATATTATTGAGATATGGATATTAAAATTTAAAATATATGTTTGATTAACTATATAACTTACTTTGCGTTTATTGATTGTGATTATAGGTTTGCAGTAATTTTCACATTGCGGCGATGGCTGGTAAACCCAAGAAAACTACAAGCTCAGCTTCAACTTCGAAGGGTCAAGATGATGATGCTCCATTAGAAAAGAAAAAGAAAGATGTCGAAGATTTTGATGGTTTAAATGCACGCATCAGAGATCAACGGAAATCTGTATGTTAACATTGGTTTTGAAATGGAATTCTGATTTACACCTTGTCTTACGTAACGAGTAATGATTGTAATTTTGCTTTTTTGTTCAGAATGGGTCACCCTTGGACTTTAAATTTGATAAAACTCGATGCAAAATGATAACTAAAGAAGAAAATTTGCCAGCTACTCATGAAGGGGTTGTATACTGGATGTCTCGAGACCAACGAGTTCAAGGTTTGCATAAACGCCATAAATCCAGTTTTACTATTTTTTATAAAAAGTGAGCATTAGTATATCCTTCCAAAAGCACTGGCTACTTACTTTAATTAAGCAGTCAGTTGTCGAGTGAAGGTAAAGTAATTTCAGCTTTGGGTGTGGTAGTATGACTATTTAATAGTTTGTTGCCTCAATCTTAGCTAGAGACACATACATAAGTAGATATAGTATAATGTTTGTCTTAAATATCCTTTTAATAATTACGTAACAGGTGTAAAAATAAGAATGATTTTGTTTTTTCCAGATAATTGGGCTTTAATTTACGCTCAACGACTAGCTTTAAAAGAAAAGGTACCATTACTTGTGTGCTTTTGCCTAGTTCCAAAGTTTCTCCAGGCCACACTTCGACAGTATGCATTTATGCTAAAGGGTAAGAACCTTATGAATCTGAGAAATCTTATTACTTACGTTTGTCATAAATTGAGGAATAGCAATAACTAACTCGGAATTTTTATCATTCCAGGCTTGAAATTAGTTCAGAAAGAACTTACCGATTTAAATATACCGTTCTCATTACTGTTTGGTGAAGCAAAGGCGGTTCTTCCCGACTTTGTCAAGAAGTACAAAATTGGAGGTGTTGTTACTGATTTTTCACCTTTAAGAACTCCCAGAGCCTGGGTCGATGAAGTAGCTAAAAAATTGCCCGAAGATGTTCCACTCTGCCAGGTTAGTTAACAAGTTAAAGTTTTTGAGTTGTTGTAGCCATCCGTCACAACTTTGCAAATCATAAATTAAAGGCTGTTTATTTTATATCCTATTAGGTTGACGCCCACAACGTTGTTCCCATTTGGGTCACATCCGACAAGTTAGAATATGCTGCAAGAACCATTCGTCCCAAAATACACAAACATTTACCAACGTACCTAACTGAGTTTCCGGAGGTAATTTCTCATCCCCACAAAAGTGATTCTAAGTTTGAAAATCCATTCAAGAATTGGGACCAATTGATGGATTTCCTCCAAATTGATAAAACTGTTGGGGAAGTTGAGTGGGCGAAACCTGGAACGGATGAAGCATTTAAGACCCTGAAAACATTCCTAGATGTAAGACTTCGACTCTTTGGGGAGAAACGGAATGATCCCAATGTTGACACGTTAAGCAACCTATCCCCGTGGTTCCATTTTGGACAAATCTCCGTTGCCAGATGTATCCTTGAGGTGAAAAAATCACAATTTAGTAAGGGAAAGGATGCATTCATTGAAGAAGCCGTCGTACGTCGTGAGCTTTCCGATAATTTTTGTTATTACAATGAAAATTATGACAACTTGAATGGGGCAAATGATTGGGCTCGAAAATCGTTGGATGAGCACCGTAAGGACAAAAGAAAGCCTGTTTATGAGTTGGATAAGTTTGAGAAAGCAAGAACCCATGATGACTTGTGGAACGCTGCACAAAATCAGTTAAGAATTGAAGGGAAAATGCACGGGTTTCTGAGAATGTATTGGGCCAAGAAAATACTAGAGTGGTCTGAATCACCAGAGAAAGCTTTGGAGATAGCTATCTTTTTAAATGATAAGTACAATTTGGATGGAAGGGATCCCAATGGCTTTGTTGGTAAGTAGATTGATTTACATTTGTTCTTTAAATGGTAGATATTTGATTGTACTGTACTAATTACTAATTTTGTTTGTATTGAAGGTTGTATGTGGTCAATTTGTGGAATTCATGACATGGGTTGGAAGGAGCGCACCATTTTCGGGAAAATTAGGTTCATGAACTATGATGGATGCAAGAGAAAATTCGATGTTCCCAGATTCGTAGGGAAGTACCGCAAAATGGCGAAAGAGAAAGGGTTGTTGCAAGGGTTGATGTAGATGTAGAAGAAATTGCTTTAAAGCTTTGTACTCACTTAATTAGCTTAACTTGGTGTCTCTATTTCATAGTATTACTTTACACACAGTACAAAATCGTATTATTATCCTTTAGGTAGCTATAAATGTTTTGTTTTCATCTATGTAATCGCTCAAATACTCAAGATTTAGATCTACGAACCGGAATTTTTTATAAAGTATTAACCTGCTTTTCCAATTAACTAAAGATCTGTATTTTTACTGCTTTCGTTTATTGCAGTAATAAAGTTTATCGCATACAACTTTTTTAACTTGTGGTCAGAAAATTTATTTGCATATCTTTTCATTCAATTGGTCTACTTGTTTTGAATAAGACTTCTGTTTTAATACTACTATGATGGTTATGGTAAGCATGATCATGGTGGTGGTGTGAGTGTTCGTGATGATTAGAGTGATGAGAATGGTGTGGGTGTTCATGATGATTAGAGTGATGAGAATGGCGTGGGTGTTCGTGATGATTAGAGTGATGCGAATGATGATGATGGTGTTGATCATGATGTCCATCGTGATGAGAATGATGTAGTTTGGAGCCATGATGGTGGTTCGGATGATGATGATGATGTTGGTGACTGGCAACGTTATCGTCATCCTTCACAACACCTCCAGGTGCATTTGCATTATGAGGTTTGAATGGAGGTGGTGGCCTTTTCTTTGTCTGCTTCGGATGTAACAAATCATCAACCAGACTTTGGGCTTGACTTCCGTCAATGGACGGGGCAGACATTATACCATTGGTAGTATGGATAGGACCATGACGTGGATGATCTTTGTCTGGATGAGCAAGCTGGCCTTGATCTTTGTTTTTACGAGTTTTATGAAGCTTGTTTACATAGCCTTTCCCCTCCTCCATCAAATGAGGATCATGTTCTACGGGCAATGCAAGATCATCAATTAATGATTTTACTGCCCCAGCTCCACTCATTTCATAAATATCTTCAGCCAAATGCCCGGTTTGTCCATGTCCATCTTCTGTACCAGTAACAATCTTTTTAGGCTTTGGAGGATTTTTATTCCTTAAATTCACAACAGTTTACAACGTCAAGTTCAATGCAATCAACAAAGGAAAATATAATGTAAGTTTACGCGTTCTCACCTGACAATAGCAATTGTTGCATGATGTACCCTATGCCCTTTCTTCGCTTTTCCAACATCCATGTGGCTATTAATCGGATCCGGGTCCCTTGTGTGATCAACATGCATTTCTGCAAGAATTTTTCCTCCCAAAGCTTTCTCTTGCTTATGCAGCATGTGATTAAAGCTATGTTTCTGCTTTGGATTTAGATAACGAGATTTTCTACTGATGTGTGACGCATGGATATCCCTACTTCCACTATTGAATCCTCCATGACTTTCAAAATATCCACTTTCAATGTCAGGACTAGTGCCTCTTTGGTGTCCATAGTGTGAGGGTCGTATGTGATCATGACCATGAATACTGTTATTTCTATGTCCTCTGCTGCTGGTGTCTGAGGGAGGACGTCTATAAAATGAGCTTCTTTCTTGATGAAAAGGGTAATCCGATCTCCTATTCCTATCATAATTCGATGCATGCAAGGATTCCTCATAATTATGGTTAATTCTCTCATCACTTTCATTGTGGTGAGGAGGAAAGTAGTGGGAATGTGGACCTCCAATCGTTGGAATAGAACCATGAAAATTTGAAAATTTGGTTGCTCTGCTGTTTTCCATAATAGTTCGTCTGGAATTTGGATAAAATGATCTTGATCCACTGTATCCATTGTATGAAAAACGACTTCCATGATCATTTTTGCTGCTAGAACCTTGAGTGGTGTAACGGCTACCCCTGGGCTTGGAATACGAAGAGTAAACACTTCCATTTGCGCTGTAAACGCTGCCCGACCATCCCGAAGGAATGTTTGGGGCAAGGTAGGACTCATTCATGGTAGAAGCACTGCTTTCAGGTTCGATGACGATCAAGTTTGAAACTTCATCCTCTGGAATGATTATCACCTACATGATGCAGTTTAATTATAAATTGTTTGTTCTGGTTATTTGTAATAAGATGTAAAACAGTCCAAAACAGAAAACATTCACCTCTTTCTCAATCCAATAGAAGAAACAATACCATCCCAAGCAAGCAGCAGCTATACCGGCTACGGTTTCCAGAATTAAACAAGCAGCGAAAATTTCCATTGTAAAACGAACTTCTTCGACAAGCCTTTTCCCACATCCCATTGGAATTGTCGCTTTTCAAATAAAAAACTTAATTATTACATCATTAAAAAAATGAAAGTGGGATTGTGACACCCTAAAGTGCTCTCAAGTTCATTTATATTAGATTTACGTGGGGTTAAATGACACTTTCCAGTGCTTGGACTACTCATGTAACTGGAATCATATCCACCCATACCAAATCCACCACCACCTCCTCCCATCCCCCCACCCATTCCTCCGCCTGACATTCCCCCTCCTTGTTTGAACTGGGCAAGCATCCAGTCATCAGGTCCATTTATTCCACAACAACTATTCTTTAGACAGGGAAATGATTCAGTTTTTATTGACAAATCTCTACACTTTTTTTCGACAACCTACATTTATATTTGCTAAACAAACCTCACGTTGATATCTTTCAAATGAGCCAACAAAACGGATATCTTGGGAGTATTTTGCAAAAATTTCAAAGTATGTCATCAGATCCTCTTGTGGCTCACGTAAGCGAACCAAGCCCAAAATTCCAAGTATAAATGTAATTATTAGTCCTATGCCAAGTGTAGCAAGCCACTAATAAAGGAGAACATTCAATTTGACAAATCTTAAAGTTAGCTAAACCAAATGCTAAGTAATTATTTTGGTGTCTTACAATTGTAAATAAATGCCTCAATTTATGATCCATCTGATGATTATTTCTCCATACGCGAAACGCAATTATGAAGCCAAAAACTGTTGCAGCTATCATTTCAACCTCCGCAAAAATGATTAAACAGTAAAAAAATAAGGTGTTATTGTAGTATGGATCTTGATTCATTGACCTTGGATTGGGGGGATAAACGCACATCACAAACGTAGTGCACCCTATGATTATTGCGAAGAGAAGTGTGAACAATAATGCCATTACGGCTCCAATACGAAACCACAGCATGTTTTACTGAAAGATTTGCCCGTCCGCTATTGTCAGAACTGCTGGAGTAGTTGTCGATTTTCATTTTTCTTTACAAAAGTAAAAAGAGGCAGTAAATAGAGAGAGAAAAGACAAAAATTCATACTTTTATGTACTAAAAATTTAACTTATAATCATGCAGTGAAAGAAGTAATGAGATCATTTCCGGTATATGAAATTTGTTAGTCTCGTCTCGCATTGTTATCAATAATAATAATAATTTTAATTTATCCGAAAATAAACTTTCTCCGTAATAATGATCGTAGTAATGTCACCTTGGCACGCTCCTGGTCTTCAAGAAAGTCAGGATCAATTTTCCGTCTCAATTGCCAAGATTTCATTTGGTTTCACAACATTCATGGTGCGTTCAGCTAAATGGGAGAGGACAGAAGTTCCTTGTTCGCCTTCACTTTTTATTATTGTTTCTTGATTCCCTTTTATATCATTGAAGTTGATATTTGTTTCTTCTAAAATTAAGGATTCCTGAGGCTGCTTCTCCAGAGAGATTGTTTCTAAATTAACTAAAGTTGAGTTTGTGCAACCATTATTGTTATCGAGTCCAATGGACTCTTGGTTGGGGCATTGTGCGACAGAGCTTTCTTTCTCCGTCTCATCTTTATGGAATATTTCAGTCTGCTGAGGAGACACGTCAGCGTCCGGTGTCATGCACCCTGATGCTGGAGACGACCCCTTTGTGTTGACAGGCGTTCCTTTAACGCTTTCAGATTCCTCATGAATTGTGGCTAACGTTGTGGAACGAACGGAGGAGGTGAGATATTTCGATGTAGTTAGAGGTGGTAAAGGTCCTGCTGCTCCTGTAACAACTTCAGTATTATTATCAAGAGCACCATCATTACTTTTTGCTGCTCCATTTGTTCCTTGAAAAGATAAGTTTCCTTGTTCAATAGAAAGTGGCTGTTGTTGAGTTATCTCACTTTCTTCTTCTTCTGATTCGGGTAAAGGGTACGAATATATGTGACGCTGTTGTTTGCCACCCAAAAAATGGGGACTACATTGTCCCAATGCCGTTATTTCCATATTTTGTTGTTTAGCCACGTCATTGTAAAAAGGTATGCTGCAGTCTTGAGATAAGCTTGGAGTGAAAGCCCTTTCACTAACTAAAGTAAAAACTGTTGTTTTCATGGATGAGTCATTCATCATCATATTCGTGAAATCAACTGGACCACCAGGTCTTCTGGTAGGATATCCTGTTGAATCCCCAACTGTCATGGAACTTATGACATTTGGGGTTGTACTAACCGTTGACATATTCTTTTCGATAGGTTGATTCCACAGCATATCCACTGATGGTAATACAAGTAAAATGACTTGTGAAAACGTGTATGAAAGCATTTAATCTTGCATAAAAATAAATTTATGATTTGATCAAAATTTTACAAAAGGGATCATTGGCTTCATTCACTCCATCTCCTGCAGGGGCCATTAAATTACTGTGTGCCTCTCCCAAAATGAAGCTTTTGCTCGGGTTGGCATGCATCACAAACTTTTGTCTAGATGAATTATTTGACCTTGCAAGTTTATTGTAAGACAAGATTGGTGCTAAAGAAAGCAGCTTTTTGCTCAGTTTTCTTTCCGGGCCCTTTGCAGAGAGACGTTTCCTACGTATTTCTGAACTTTTCAGTCTTCCGCTGTGAGTTGAAAGTTAGTTTAATCATGGAACTCACAGCATAAACAGGTTATACAAAATAATTTTGTAGTTGAATTACGGCTTCCACCACACCAAGTGAAAGTGAATTTACCTTTCCGCAAACGAGCTTTTCGATGTTATTGACGGAGTTTGGTTGTTATTATTATTTGTATCAGTTGAAGTTGAGGGTGGATGTTGGGAGGAGCTCATCATGTTTGCACCCCTTTGACTTCCTGAATCCATTGTATTGAATGATAAAGAGTTCCCAGTGGCAATGAAGAGCTTTGTGACTCCACAAAGGAGAAATATGGCGACTATAAAACTTATTCCACCTACTACCCACATTTCGATCCCAAGCCGAAGAGACATTTCCCTTATAATTCCCGAAACATGTGAGCCGCAACCCTGGGCGTAGGTCAAACATTATAAGAAAACTTTATATTTAGCAAAACCAGGGTTGTATTTATTTGATAAAGTATCAAGCAGATCATACATACATTGGTATACAACATGTCTCTTGCATTTTCTGATTGTAAGGCACCCTTTTCACATAGATCGTGACGACGCCGACAGCACGATGATGGAGCATCCTCGCTTTGCGTTCCATTAATTTTCAACTGATGCCAATCTTCGTAACCATAAATTCCACAACATCTATGCTATTTCAACAAAAAGATTTTCCAGGGTATAGAAAAACAGTGACTCCCAGTTAAATGTTGTGTTAGTAAAACACGTCAAAGTTTACCTGCCATTGGACATCTTCAAACCATTTAATTAAATCTAAATCATTTGGCGTCATCTTGAATGTAGTATATAAATCATCCACAATATCTTGTGTGCTCGTTCGGATACATACAGCTCCAAAAACCATGCTACTAGTAAATACTCCAAGAAGAACGAATCCACTGCAGTATAAAAACAATGCTTGCTTTCGGCATGCAGCCAACAAACCAAAAAGTCCTGCGGCTGGGATTAAACTTTGGATTATCATGAAAGCGATAAATGCAGGCCTGAGGTTAAATGGCCAGCTGCCAAAATTGATCACCCTTGATAGCTGAAGATAATTTAGACCTATTCCGACGACTCCATAAGTCTGGAACGAATTTGGAACGTTAATATTAGAAGGCATTTTTTTGTAGGCGTAATTTTGTTTTGTTTTGGAGAAAGTCAATATAATAAAAAGCTCATTCATACTGATAATACGGAGAGCAGGAAGAAAGTAGAAGATAGGAAACATTTCGGTCCTAGTAGTTTCTCCATATCCGACATAAAATATATATTTTGTTATATAGTACGGACTAAAGGGAAAAAACTATTCAACATGAGAACCATGTTGAAAATTATGTTCAATTTTGTCTACACAAGTTACACTGCTCAACGTAAAAGTTTTAGTAATGTAATATTTATTGCCCAAGCCTCTTGCATTCTTTATCCATCATCCTTTACCCATCATCATTCTATTCTTCAAATTCTTAATCACGTTTCATGGTTACTGCCGCATTCCCTTTCTTTTAATTGTGACATCTCACTGGAGACAGCAGCGGTCAACGAATCACCCGGAAATGTAAAGCAAAAAGTCCTTTTACCCCTCACCCCTCGCCCCTGACGAAAAAACATCGAAGTCTGTTGTAAGCTGTCAGTTTTCACATCAATATTTCTCCCTTTTTCAGGTACTTACTTGAACTCTAAAGATTCTCACATCAAATAGAAATGCAATGAATGAGCATAATATACATAACTTGTGTGCTATATGCCTTCGTCTATACCTCCGTTCAGATACCATAACCTGCATATTCTAAAATTCTAAAATTAGCATCTATATATTTTACACCCCAGCCAGAAGACTTTATAGTTGGATAGAGTTTGTATGCAAAATTTCAATTCACAACAGAAACAAAGTTTTCTCATAAACTCTATTAGAGCTCGCTCCCAAACTTCCAACCCATTTGGCATCATGTCAAACAAACTACGCCATAAAGACAAGAGGTCAAAGCAATACACATTCAACAAATGTTGAATTGTCTTTTCAATTAGTTGCCAATAATAAAAATCCCATATCTCAACACAAGACTCAAGCTAAAATGTACACCTTTGTTGTTCTATTATGCAATGTCAGTAGCCATTTCAGCATATTACAATATCCTATCTATCCCAATTCCCTGCTCCTCGTCATCTCGAGAAAAAACTAAAGCATAAAATCACAAAAATGTGGATATATCCATCCAATCCAAATTCTCACTACAAAGTACAAAATGCCCTAAAGGATGAAATATGAAGGTATATGCAAGAGAAGTACGTACGTAGTAAATACATGTGTGCAATGCAAATGCATTACGTTACGATACAACAGCAGCAACGTAATAAGTATCACACTAGCATACAAAAAAAGGATAAAATATTATGCATAATACCCCGGTCGGCAAATCTACTTCATTGTAGCAGTCTACACTCTATATACTGACCATCGCATTATTATCGGAAGAAGTGGAGGAAACTCTGACTCTGGCTGAGAGTAGAACTTACAAACAGTTGTGTTTGTTTCATCCTCTACCTCTCATTAATAAGTTAGACTGTATTTTTGGATGATTGAGTTGTTGGAGATTATAGTTTTGCTGTTGATCATTGATAGTGCATTTAAAATTGGGAACCTTCTTGTGAAATTACATTACTAGCTAGTGTGTATTGTGTGCGAGTGGATACACTATAAAATATTTTAGTGAGATGGGAAGTTAAGTTCTCATTAATTAAAGTTGGAAAATAGCAAAAGTTGAAAGTGTCCGTGAATAACTACTGATAAAATTCGATTGTGAAGTTGGAGAGGTGGAGTAATTAATATACGGGAAGAAGTTTGATTTGTATTGATCATTCATTGATATACATCATCATGGATGTAAGCGACGACGGACCAACGCAGGTGATTCCTGGCCGTTCGTGGGATGCGGAGAATGAAGATGATGCTGATGATATGGGCCCAACACAACCTGTATCTAGCAATCGGGTAGATGCTGAGGAAGTGATTGAAGACCTAGGACCTACTCAAGCAGTTTCCAGAAGGCACTCATTGCTTGATGAAGAGGAGGAAAATTTGGGGCCCACACAAGCTATTCCTAGAACCACATCAGTTAAGGATACTGAGGAAGAAGATCTTGGACCTACTCAACACGTGTCTAGGCGTGCTGTAGATAGTGACGATGAAGCTTTCGATGAAACAGGACCCACTCAGCGTATTCCAGGGCGCTCAGTTGGGAGTGATGATGAAGCTGATACTAATGGTCCAACTCAACGGATTCCAGGTCGACCTGTGGTTGATAATGATAGTGAGAAGGAAGCTGATGAAACTGGTCCAACCCAAAAAATTCCAGGTCGCCCTGTGGTTGATAGTGAGAATGAAGCTGATGAAACTGGTCCAACCCAAAGGATTCCAGGTCGACCTGTAATTGATAGTGAGAATGAAGCTGATGATAATACTGGTCCAACCCAACGGATTCCAGGTCGACCTGTGATTGATAGTGAAAATGAAGCTGATGATACTACTGGTCCAACCCAACGGATTCCAGGTCGACCTGTAATTGATAGTGAGAATGAAGCTGATGATAATACTGGTCCAACCCAACGGATTCCAGGTAGACCTGTGGTTGATAGTGAGAATGAAGCTGATGATACTACTGGAGATGAAGTAGGTGTTGCTAAAAAGAAGAGGCGACGCATAGGGTCAGAGTCCAGGTCAAGGTAAACAGAAGAAATAATTCAAATAATTAAGTAATTTATACCGAATGATATGATGGAACCAATCTAATGTGTTTTATTTGCATATCTCAGGTCTAGATCTAAATCAAAGTCCAGGTCACGTTCTGGTTCCCGAGCAAGTAGCAAATCAAGTTCAAGGGTTGGTAGGAGCAAGAAGAAAAGGGCTCGTATTGGCTCTGGATCTGAATCTGGTTCTTCTCGTCGGTCGTCTGTTGCATCTAAACGTTCTGGTAAGACACAAATTCTGTTGGTCTCATACTACTTACGTGATGTTATTTTCCAATGAATTATTGAGGTTGGTATTATTTACCTTAGGTTCTGGAGGATCTCGACAAAGTCGATCTAAATCAAAGTCACGTTCCAGATCAAGATCACGTTCTGTTTCGTCTGGTAGAAGTAGTGTTGGCGGTCGTCCCTCACATAAACGAAAAAGGTCTAGATCTGGCTCAAGATCTTCCAGGGCTTCTTCTTCAGGCAAATCTCCTAAGCCAGGTACAGTATTATTAAAAGATGAAAAAGATTGGCATTATTAGGTTTTAGGATTGAAAGGGAATACATTAGAAAACTAATGTGACACAGGTTCGACAAACGACGAGAAAGATGAAGGGGCAAGTTCATCTAAACCTGAAGGTGCTGAAGGAGCGAGCACGTCTGTTTTGCCAGATGTATCTGACTCTGATGATTCAGGTCCAGACGACGATAACAGAAAACATGCTGGAGACTTTGTCAGCGATTTCGAATTAATGTTGCAAAGGGTTAGTATTACTGTTGTGGTAGTTTTATAGATGTAATAATTTAGTAAGTGTCTAATTGTTAATTTGTTTATGAAATTCCCATTTTAGAAAAAGGAAGAAAAGGGAACTAGAAGAAAGCGTAAAGATATCGAAATTATTAACGACAATGATGATTTGATTGCTCAATTGTTAGGTGAAATGCGAATTGCATCAGAGGTAAAACGTTTAATGAAACATTCTTGAAAATCTTATTATTAACCAATGATAAATGAGTTATGAGTTACTGATGATGGCTACTTGTAACGTTTTCTTAGGAGGATAGAGATTTAAATAAGGTTGGGAAGCCTGCTACTAAGAAAATAGCCTTATTGCCTACAGTCATGCATCATCTTAGAAAGCATGATTTGCAAATGGCTTTCATTGAATGTAATGTACTTAGCATTCTGACTGATTGGTTGGCACCTATGCCCGACAGAAGTTTACCAGCACTGCGCATTAGGGAATGCATTATGAAATTGTTGACAGAGGTGAGGAGATTACAGTATTGCTAGTTAGAAGTGTAGAAAATGTTACTTTAGTTATTAACTTCAAAATGTTTTAATTTTTTATAGTTTCCACCGATTGATCAAGGCTCGCTAAAGCAATCTGGAATTGGGAAAGCTGTGATGTATCTTTATAAGCATCCGAAAGAGACGAAACCAAACAAGGAAAAGGCTGGACGAATGATCAGTCAGTGGGCAAGGCCAATATTTAATTTATCGACTGATTTCAAAGCAATGAGTAAAGAAGAAAGAGAGCAACGAGATTTGGAGCAAATGCCCAAGAGGCGAAGAACGTCGGAAGATGCAACTGCTTCAAGAAGTAAAGACATGTCGCAGGCTTTCAATGGGGAAGGAGGGTATGTTTTATACTTTCAAAAACTATTAAAATCCTATTAAATAAACCCTTAGTTTTACGTGTTTAAAAAATGTTTTTGATTCAGAGCCTTGAGACCTGGAGATCCTGGATGGGTGCCACGTGCCAGAGTACCTCTGCCGTCGACAAAGGATTATGTTGTGCGACCCAAGTGGAACAGTGAAACTGATATTAGTCGTGTAAGTTATTGTTTCTGATGTAGAACACAAGATGTTAAGTCTAAGTCGTAGTATTCCTCAATTCATGTTACAATTTCTTTATATCTTTCGCAGACTAACCGAAAGCAGTCCACCCGTTTGGACAAGCACATCAGAAATTTTGCAGAAAAGAAGAAAATGTCTAAAGCACAAAGAGCAGTTCAAATATCCATCGAGGGACGAAGAATGAATTTGTAGATCCTAATAAATTATTAGAAGTTAGCGCAGCCAGCTCGGTTAGTTACACCATTACGCAAAACAATGAAATAAATCTTTCTTCCCATTTAATTATTATTATGAATTAGGTTATCGAAGTTTTAGTCGGTCCTTTTTTACGAACCGTATTCGTTATCGTGGGATAACATTAATGAAATGTCTGTTATATAACATTAAACTCCTTGAAAAACATGGTTATAAAATTATTGTAGTCTACCCTCAGTAAGGTTATTAATACGTAGAGACCTTGTTTTAAATGTTTGTTTTGTGAAGGTGTAAGAAATTTATTTGATATGAATATGAATGACTAGTTTCTTAATTTAAATCAGTTGTGGTATTAAACTGTCTAATAAAACCCGCACATTCTCGATCATTATATTTTTCGAATCCTGTATGTTCTGGGGCATCTAGTGTTTCCATCACCAAGATTTTTTTGTTTTTGAAAAGTAAGTAAAATCTTCCATACAGCATACTTATTCACATAGAATCCAAATGCATGCTTTCGTTACGTTGTTTTAATGTCCATCTGGGCAGGTACATGCTATTTTTCAATTTCATTTCCCAACTTTGCTTTGGGCTGCTCATAAGGCAATCGCAAAGATTATACTATACGCGTATCATCATCACATGCCATTCATATGCATGAAGCTCTACAGCATCACGTCACATACACATTAGTCTAGACATCATTATTATACACATAGAACATACACGCAATGAGAAAATATCAGCAGAAGTGAAAACGTGCTCTGCTAACAATTGATGATTTATTTAATTAACACAAAATATCACAGTTACAACCATATGGAATAAAAACACATTGCATCAATAAGTTCACTTGTAGAGTTGGAATTTTAGTTCATTCTAATTCCTTTGTTTTAGTTAATTCTGTTTTACTTTGCTGTATACCTATAGATACACGCATGAAAAATCTATTGTTATTCCACAGCTTAGTTTAACATTTTCTATACTTTCATTAGATTATTAAAGGAATGGGAAGCAAATTATAAGCCGTATTTCCTTTTGGTTTGTGAAGTTTACATTATTCTTCTTTCCTCTAGTATTGAAAGTACATTTGGAGTAGAGCAGTGTTGTAAATTTTGTAGGAGAATCAATAATTCCTAAATATTTTCAAGCCATAATGTCTTCAGAATCGGAGGATATTTCAACCGAAATTAGTAGCTCTTTATGCAGCTCACCGTCCACTGATATGCTACATGAGAATGAGGAGAAATCGGATGCTACTACTGCTGTTGTGACAGTATGCTTTCTTTGTCAAGATCAGGCTTCATTGCCAGATCCGGACTGTAAGATATGTCACAACATACGCGCATATAAAAAGGATGAGGGATTACAAGATGAGTATAAAGACGAAGTAGTGCAAGGCTTGGCTTTCCCCGGTCCAGGCATTGTTAAAAGAAATCATATATATGGGAACTATGTTGTAGCTTCAAGGACTATTGAAGCTGGGGAACAGATTGTTCTTGAGAAACCCATGTCGATAGGACCTTACAGTCCTCCCGATATTCTTCCTCTTTGTGTTACTTGTTGCAAAGACATAGGACGTGCATCCAAATGTTCAAAGTGTAAATGGCCAGTTTGTGGAAAGTCATGTGAAGAGGTATTTTTATGATTTTAGTAGTATGACTATAATGTTTGATATTGTTGAAATTCCCCTATTATGTAGAGTGCAGATGAAATTGGTCATTTTATTTACTTAATTTATAGAATCCGCTTCACGCTAAAAACGAATGCCAAATTTTTTCCAAGAACAAAGTTAAGCCACCAGTACTGCTAAAAGAGTATTTTAGTATAGAGACATTACGAGTGTTACTTTTAAGGGATACAAACACTAGTTCTTGGGAAAGGGTTATGGAATTTGAGTCTCATATTCAGGATAGAGAAAGTGATTTGCTCGCCAAGGATTGTACAGACTTTATCAAAGACTTTGTCCAAAATAAATGTAATTTGGCTGATCAGTTCTCCCCACAAATAATTGATCACGTTGTTGGCGTCCTAAGTATCAATACTTTTTGGGCTTTTAAGGAATTAAATCGGTATGCTAGAGTTCTGCTGCTGCGAAACACATAAAACATTATATGCACTTATATTTTTGCTATAGAATGTTAAGGATTTATGTTTTTTGTAGATACGCTTCATGTCTATTTGACAAAATTACTTTGTTTGCTCATGACTGTGATCCAAACACAACTCGGGATTTGATATTTTTGGAAGATGAAATTAGAGAAACGAAGGATGACACTTTTGAGAAATGCCATGTCTCCAACATTGCATTAAGAATTAGAGCAGCCCGTAGAATTAAAGAAGGAGAAATGATTACTATCCGTTATATTGATGTGACGAAACCACTACTCCAAAGAAGACGAGAACTTCGGGAAACATTTTATTTCGATTGTAGATGCTCCAGATGCCTAAGTGAACTTGAACTCTCCGACACTCCGTATGATATTGAATCAAAGTTAGCTGGAACTGTTTTGTGCTAATAAGTGACCAATACAATGTGAGATTATCCAATCAGTATATAATAATGTTATTTTAGGAATATTTGAAAACTTTTAATCAGTATACAAGTTTCCATCTTCCTTATGTTACAAATAAATTCAAGGCAATCAAATGATATTATACAATGTGTGCTAATTATGAATTATAATGTATTGCAATCAATGGACCAAAAAAGTTGAAAGCGTATAAAAAATAATTTTATGTAACATACATCCGTTTTAAACTGAAATAAATAATATTCATCTGATGTCAGCATATCATACCTATTTATTAACAAGTGAGATTATTTAAGGGACCAGGACCATGTAAAAATATTAGAGCATTGATGATGATGATGACCAAGTTAATTCAGCCAAATCTGGTACAATGGATACTTATGAATGATGACAAATGACTTCCAAAGATGGAAATGCGTTGCAATGCAATATGCTTTCATTTTAACATACATTCTACGTAGCGTATACCTACTCCACCAAAGTTTACAACCTACTCTTTTTTTGCACCCGTCAGCTTCATTTTTGATATTTTTAATTACATGCCTATATGATGTTATAATGTGGGCTTAATGGACTTATTGTACTAATATCATAATGACAACATGGGAAGTATCACTTAAACCAGAGCAGAATTATCTATGTTACAAGCTTTCACCGGCTTGTAATAGTTTCAACCAGTTCAGCCAAAGATCAAAGATGAGCCGACTGCTGTAAAATGGTAGTGAGATAAAATTCAATCAGCTAATTATTGGGGTTCATTACATAGGAAGACGTAGAATTAGCTGATTTCTAGAAGCCACCAAAATAGCAAGTCACAAAAATTTCAGCTTCGTTCCAAATTGAGAACGAGAGGTTTGAAATGAAATTATTACTAAACCTATGCATTTAAATGTCAGAGTGAGACTGTCATTTAAGTTTGCTACTTTATTGCTATTTAAGCTTAGTCTATAAAGAGCTTAGTATTATTTAGTATGACTGACTGACGTCATTACGTCAATAGTTTTGCAGAGATGAGAATGTGTTACATTCATTCATTCACATCAAATCGGATCTTGCTATGCGCGCATGTGTACTCTTTAATTTACACATGCGCATGCACCACACATATGTCATATCAGAAATTCATCTTTGAGGGACAATGCTCTTGGCCAGATCCCACTCTACTCCCACACAAAAACAGAGGTTGAGACTTCAACATGCATAAATTATTAAGTAAGGTGAGGAATGAGTTTGATAATATTATTCTTTGTCTTTTGTACGACACCCTCATAATACAAAAAATAATGTAAACTGTATTACCGTCAGTGAATGTATCAAGAAAGTATCAAACTCATTTTTACAAGGCAATGATAGTACCTTTACACCCTAATCTTAAGCAAGCGTAGAGACTTTGTATGCGTGAATTGCCTCTCTCTCTCGTAAAACTCATAAATGAATACAAGTTGGTCACACTCGCATTTCTGCGTTTCTTTAATACATATTAAAGGAGAGTGGATTGCATATTGCACCCATGTACACAACCGTGTGCCGTGTGTGTGTGTGGATGGATTCTAAGGCAAAAACTAAAGTTTTGTGGTAAAGCAGTTTGTAAGTACAAGAAAAAAAGGAATACTAATATGCTTCTGAATGTCGAGTCGACTCAATCGTTCCAAAACTTCCAATCCCACAGAAAGACAGGCGAAGTAAAAAGGAATACAAATACAAGAGACATGAACATCCATAAAACAGCATCGAGTTCTAGTTCTACAAAGTTTTGTATGACGAAGCAAAGGTAGGGAGAGAAGGGATATTCCCATATCTTTTTTATGTATTTACCACCATTGAATACATGATAAAGAGAATGTACGTAGTTGTAGTAATAGTAGCTGCTACATCCAACATTACTTTTCAGAAATGTGCATGAGTATGAGTCTCTCCTCTCTCTCTGGTTTTTGGAATGAGTTGACTGACTAGATGACTAAACTTGGTGAGTAAGAATGAGCAGGAGCTTTAGGGAATTCATTTCTTCACTCATTCTCTCATATAGTTGGCGTACACGTTCGTTCGATAAATAGGGAAGTGTACAAACTACATGAAAACACATCACATTGCCCTCACACACGCATGCATTGCAAATAAGACTTTTCACATCTATATTACACATGTACATGCATATCTGTATATTATATGGATATCGTTATCAAGAGATATTTTATCCATTCTGAAAAGCTTAATGCATGCAATATTAGGAGTGACCAGCAGCAGCCGCATCTCTCTTACTACATCTACAAGTCCACACAACCTACAACCATTTACGCTGACAATAGCAATATTCTACTACTCCCGTGTCCTCTCTAATACCTATATATTCTCTCATATAAAACTATTATGCTTTCTTTTCATGCTACGTATGTCCACAATACACAAGCACACTCGTCATTTACTACCATTTAGTCGTGCTATTATCATTATTATTACTATTTATGATTTGTTGGTGATTCACAGGAACAATTGGGAGACTCTTGTGCGAGTGTGAGTGAGTGAGTGTGTACACATGCATATATCCAATGTTGCATTCTCAAAGGAAAACCCAAAAACTCACAACATTATCCCTATAGTATTACAATCCTACATTATTTCTTAACTTCACAAAGACGAAGAGACCGCTGCTACTACTAAAATTGGTAAGCTAAATACAACTCTACTAAATGCTACCTATGTTTGCATTGGCAGGTTGTTTTTATATATCCCAAGATGCAAAAGTGCATCAATAAGAATCATTCACAATATTCAATCACATAATATGCATTATGTGTGTAGTGTGTTTACAATGCAATGTTCGTATTCCAAAATCCTATTGCTTGTGAAGGATTAATTTTTTTGGTAACTTCTTTTTCTTATCCCATCTTCTTGTTATTATCCATTTTACATGAAAACTTTTTGAATTTAAGAGTGAATCGCTTTGTATACAAGAAAAATGTTTGAAAACGACATTTTTACAAATAGGAAATGAGTTGGTTAGAGTTATGGTGTGGTGTGAATTTTTGAGCTGTTTAAAAAAAAGTTTTTTGTTTGTAAGTTTGGTTTTTTCTTCTTTATTTCGTTTTTATGATTAGAGATAACACTCTTAAAAAACCTTTACTGAATGAACTTGCTTATCTTCTTTTTATGAGATAATAATTTACTACTACTTAAGTATTCATTCACTATTGAGATATGAGGAGCGTCAAGCGTAGCGTTCTTCTCTAGAAAAAAACATAATTTGCAAGACATGATTTTAGATAATTATCTCACTTAGGACCTGACGTGCTTTTGTGAATAAAGAAGAGTATTATCTCTTTCTTATAACCTAAAAGTAAAGTACATGGTGTTTCTTACATCTTATATAGTTGATAGCATAACGAGTAAAAAATGTATTATAGAGCGTTTTGTGATTATCTGGTTGCAACGAATGTGAATATTTGTAAACATTCATCATTTGTATATTATAGATTGAGAGGAGTCAGTAGTCAGTGTGTGTGAGTGATTAAAGGGCATGTATAAAATATCTGTGTTTTATGCCGTCAACGAACCAAACCAAGCACAGAATTATTACCCCATTCATTTCAGTGTCAATGAAATAAATTATGTAGATTGTACTTGTAGATTGTCTGCTTGTGTATCTCTTCAGTCCTCATCAATTCATTCAGTTGACTGATATATGATGACTATGACTATGACTGACATGTCACAATAGTGCACAGTTATATTCAATGACAACAACAAAGCAAATATCCAGGGCTCAAAACTGAAACTTTGTTAAGTGTCTCTTTCTTTTGATTGTTCGTGTCATGCAGCTCTCTTATCGTCTGAATGCTTCCGTTTCCATCACTGACTGACTGACTGATCCAATCTCCTACATGTTGGAATACTGAGTAGACAAAGGAGGGGTGACAGAGGCGAAGACTTTATTTGAGGAGAGGGAGGTTCATGTAAAAACTAGCTTCCCATCCGATTGTAAAGGCGAAGTTTATAGTTTTAAGGTAAGAGAATTTTTAAACTGCATAGATAAATGATAAAATTGAATTACTTACAATCTGTTGAAATTGTAAATACGCCCAATTTGTAATATAACCATTTAACAGTGCCAGTGTAAAGATTGTTTGGATGTGATGATTCAGAAAATGTCTAGCAGATAGGCAAGGAGAGGCTAATTGTAATAATTAACTGATTTATATTGATCATTATGAAAAAGTGAGACTAAAAAGAGCTCTATAGAATATAGAGGTGCATGGATGGAAAGCATCAGCATTTGGTTTTCGGTATTATAGTGCTAGATGAGTGCTAGCAATTTACTATGACTATGCACTATAACCAGCTTTGTTAAAATAAGTTTACAGCCAGAAGCCAAAGCTTATTATATATTAATTAAGGTTTAATATTGAATCAATGCCTACTATAAATTTTGATTCAGCACACCCACTCAAACTTAATTGTTGCAGATAACACACTCTCATTTTAACTTAGTTTAAAACAGCCAAAATCTCACTTGTCGCCACTAAAAGTAGATAAAGCAATCAATTCACTATACCTTCAGACTCTGTTTAGTCATCCATTTTTACTTCTTTCAATTTAACAATACATTGTATAGCATATAGCAATAATCATAAATAACCTCTGTCTCTGTCTAATATCCTTTTGACATTCCCTTCAGTCCTATAAACGAACTATATACTAGCTCTCTATCTTAACCATAAAAGTCCAACAACTTTCTTTCCTACTGATTTTCAAGGCAAGTCAATTCCACATCAAGGTCCAACTACACAACAGTGTGTGTTCAAAATGTCCAGTTTAAAGCTCGGTAAGACGTAAGACTTATAGTAAATGTGATACACATTGCACATACATAACCGTTTGTTGCGTTGTTCAATTAGTCATGTAATGTGTAAAATCATCGCTTTTTCCTTCACACAAGTACATTAAGTAATACATCCATACATGTTTTTCGTTGTAAACTAAACCAGTTAAAATAATTTTTGTTGCATGCACGTAAGGACTACGTCCACATCAATATTTATGTTATTATTTGTTTATTTATAGTTTTCACAGTTATCCTGTTTGTCAATTTATCATCCTTTACAAATAATATATGTATGTACACAAACTTAATGTTTGAGTATTTCATATTTAGTATAAATTTTCACCTTATGCACATAGGTATAGAAAGGAAGTAATGATGATGATCAGCGGTGATTATAAATCTGATTCAGTTACCACATCGAATTCAGAGTCCTTATGAAATTTCATATTGTGCGTATGTCGCTCACAGTCTCAAAAATCAAAGCCAAGTTTGAGATTCAAAAGCTTGAAACCGTTCTGCACTGCTTATTTAATAGAGTTGTGCTCGTTGAATATTATGTGTGTATATATGTTGTATAAAATTGTCATGCATGAGACTTGCGATTACGAACTTGGAAAATGGAAATGAAATGCATGCCATGCCAGCAAGCATGTATTATACAGATATAGCACGCAGAATGTGATACACTGTAGCAAAATCCTTAGAAAAGGAGTTCTTGATTCGTGCAGGCCTTCACGAAACGCCAACGCAGAGGTTAGGTTGTTGAGAAGACAATTTTTTGTCATGTTTGTTTTAATGTGAATGCATTCGTCTAACGGTATAAGGAAGGGCTTTGTTTTGCGAAACACCGTAAAAAGTGGCACCATGCAGTTAGTTTTAGATGCTTTGGTTCTGAAGAAAGAAAACCAGGGAACTTTTTATACAAAAGATTTGTATGCTGAAAAAGTAACTGTCATCATCATCATCAGTTTCAGTGTTAGAGCCAACTGTGTTGGCTGATTGTAATGATTATGATAACACAGTTTCTTCCACGAAGCGAATAATCATTTTGACATCATTGACAAGTAGTATGTTGTGAATGCAAGATGAATGAAATAGAATTTGGGTCCGATATTGTTGTTGATAAAAAAAAGTTGAAGAGCTGCTCAATTTTAAAACTAAGTTACAAAGTCATTATTATTACTTATGCCAAGTCCACATACGCAACATGCCATGTAAACTTGTTTCTAATCAAGGTCCACTTTATTAGGGAAATAAATTGTTTGCATGAATTGGTTTGGGAATGCTAATTTACAAGTTCTTATTATGGTGATTGTGATTATAATTTTATACCTAATAGTTGATAGCTGTAATTATTAACACACATGTCTATTCTACGTTGGTGATGTTGGTATTCCTAATCATTTTTGTCTTCGTTTGAATGAAAATATTTGTTTGTATTGTGTCGTATACCTTAAGTCTGTATGGTTTATCGTCGATTGCCTTTTGGGGAAAGTATTTTTACGTGTGTATGCATATATGTTTACGTGAAATAATTAATTTGTAATTATTTTTGACACAGGAACAAATCTAAGAAGCACATATGCTGATTTCATTACAGGAAGGGGCCCAATGGACGAATTCTGTTATGTGATAGCAAAATATGACTATACAGCTCAAGGGGCACAGGAGCTTGATTTAAGAAAAAATGAGAAATATTTATTGTTGGATGATTCTAAGCATTGGTGGCGGGTCCAGAATGCCAGGGGTCAGTCAGGCTACGTCCCGAGTAATTACGTCAAACGGGAAAAACCTTCCATTTTTGATAGGTATGCTTAAATCAGAAAAAGAATCTGTATCAACTTTTTTCATTAAGCAATTTTTGTCAAATGGTCGGTGTTAAAACCTTTTGTTGTTGCGTTTTTAGCATAAAAAAGAAAGTCAAAAAGACCTCTACCGGTTCGAAAACTTTGCCAAATTCTCCCTCAAGATCGATAGAGGTTCCACCGGCGACCCACATTTCTCCAAGTCATGGCTATAACAATGGTGCCCAACCCAACTTCAAACAGTGTCCTCATGAATCACGAGAAGCTATTGGGACAGCAATTGTTAAATATGCCTACCAAGCTCAACAAATGGATGAACTGTCTTTAATTAAAGCAACTAGAATCCTAATTCTTGAGAAATCCAATGATGGATGGTGGAAAGGACAATATGGGACCCATGTTGGGTGGTTCCCTTCAAATTATACTCAGGAAGAAAACGAGGATGAAACTGTTCATACTTACGCCATGGCTGAAAATGTTCTGGATATTATGGTGGCGCTTTATAATTTTACTGCTCAGGTACTTGTTGATATAAGCTTTCTCATAAAATAAATGCCTTCCAGATTTTGTGTATTTTTTGGACTTATCAAATTAACTTGGTTTCTATTCCAGAATGACCAAGAATTAAGTTTTGAAAAGGGTGACAGATTGGAGATAGTAGATCGACCAGCATCAGATCCAGATTGGTTCAAAGCGAGAAAGTCAAACGGACAAGTAGGTCTAGTTCCTAGAAACTATCTCCAAGAACTATCGGAATTTCTCACACAACCTCTCCGAGAAACCAACGGAGTTCCACATGTTAATCACAATAATCGAAATGGATCGGATCGCTCATATCTCACAACGAAAAATTGGTACTTTGGGAACGTTTCACGATCACAATGTGACCAACTACTTAATGACAGGGGTTTAGATGGCGACTTTTTAATTCGTGACTCAGAAACGAACGTAAGCTATTTGCCTTTCTTAAAATGAACTTTTATAAAACGGAAAGTGTTCACATAAATCTAATTTGTGTGAATTTTTCTTTCTTTCCAGGCCGGAGACTTTTCAGTATCACTAAAGGCGCCAGGAAGAAATAAGCATTTCCGAGTTCACGTTGAAAACGGTCAATTTTGTATTGGCCAAAGGAAATTCATAAGTTTAGATCAATTAGTTGAGCACTATCAAAGAGCTCCTATATACACTAATCAACGAGGGGAGAAGCTCTACCTTGTGCGCGCCCTCCCTCGACCAGCTAACTCTTCTTGTTAAAGTTTGGTAATTAGGGAGAATTAACCAAAACTTAAAAAGGAGTAGTGAATATAGTCGTTCTCATCATCATTATCATCAAATTAGACTTTGAAATGGATCATTTTTAGATCTTTGTACAACAATACAAACAAGATCTTTTACTAAGTTCTGTACATATAAAGCCTCGGATTCTTCTTCGTTTATACGGAACCATTTAAATAAGTCGTTCTTAGCACGTAGTATCAGCGCAAATAATTAATTATTATTTAATTTTTACAAGTTTCTTCCATACAGAATTTCTATATTGTTTTTTTGTTCGTTCTTGAAACTTGTATTGTGCCCATATATAAGTTGTCTTACGTTTATGTATATCATTCATTCATTCACCGATTCCATTTATATTACTTAATATACAAATTGTTATTAATCACGGTATGTTCTCCAAAAGCTGTTTCTTATTTAATTTGTTCGCTCGATCGTGGGTGCTTCCATCGTATTAATACCACACGTAATATTTCGTAATATATATATTTCCAGCCCTTTTTTGATTGCCTGAATACTTCTACAAACTGTACACTTGACACAATCTCATAATTTACTAATAGGAATGGTAACAATATATTGAATGTGCAAAACTACATTTAGCCGTGCCATGATTGATGTTGTTTGCTTGGGGGATGATGATGTTTTGATTTGAAATTCTGTAAAAGGCATAATATACGATTACCTAAAATTTAAAGAAGTAATACTTACTTACCTAATTGTAGTTGCGTACTTACCACCAGCAGTAGGTGGTACCCAAGAAGAGGACATTTATGAATTCATGCAAATAGTCTACGTACGTGTATTACTGTGAAATGGATTGGTGAAATGAAACTGTAGTAGATTCACATAAATATATAGTGTATTATTCATGGCTAGTCTTGCTTCCCGATGTTTTATAAATTGAGGTCGATATTCTGAAATTTAGTTATACGTCCTGGCATCTCATTTTGAATTAAATACAATAATAAGAATAATAAGAATATTAATTATTATTAGTCAAGGGCAGATTTATTTACTCGAATAAAATAATATTTAAATACATACTTATGTGAAAGCAAATGTGTATAGGAAGGAAGGAAGAAAGGATGAACAAATAGGATTCGTTGTAACTAAACATGAAGTTACAACTGGTTCTCTCTGATTGTAACATAGCTCATTTATGCCATGCCAAACCGGAAAGTTGATATTGTCTGTTTATACTGATAATGAAATATAAAGTTAAAGTTAAAATTGAGTAATTAGGAACTAAATGTATTAGCAAAGCAGCCTATTTACCTTGTCTTTAGAGAGGGTTGCATTTCTCTGAAAAAAAAAACTGCTTTTGTAGACATCATTTGTACTTTGAAATTGAATGGGAAAGAATATATGGTTTTTAATGGAAAACAAGGTTTCTGCATTTTCAATATGTAATTTTTATATTCTTGCATCTTTGATCCTTGGGAGATTGTTTCTAAAGCTCAAGGTCATGGTGAGGGCTCGTGGCATTTAATATGGCAGCCTAACTAAAAGTACTATACTTTGTAATATGTAAAAACAAAAAAAATGTAGAAAATCTTAGAGCTACACACAATAATTAATTTAAATTGAAACGAAGGTCTGAAATTGATTACCAAAAGAATGATAGCTTGCTTTCATTCATGATACACACTTAACTGTAATTTTTTCATGAGCAAATTTTTTGCAAAACAAAACTCTTCTCTACACACAAGTAGGTTCAGGTTTTTACAGTAGTAGCAAAGCAACTCACAAGCCATATATGAAGCTTTTATTTTGAAATCAAGAACCCTTTTGTAATGCACCTTCTCTTTACCGTTTCAAAAGTTTTTATTTTCTTTGCAAAATTTTAGCAAGTGCAAGCATAACCTAATATTTGTTAACAAGTAATTAAATTAAACCTGCCAGTAATAACTTGATGATGTGTTTATTATGGCGTTCACTTGCGCAGCCTCAGAGTAACAAATCGGAACTTGTCTCATTCTACATACATATACGTTTGCACAACTTTTTTGTACATGATTGTGAGTGTGTTTAATAATCTATAATAAAAGTGTGACAACCCGGAAGCTATATATAATAGCTTCATCATTTGTCATTGTTTCTGAATCTGGACCTTAATGAATTTTTTGAACTTTTTAATACTGTATTTCGTAATATTTGTACTAATAATTGTCAGTTTAGCCGGTTACTTATCCACTTCATGTACTATAAAATGATATAGTATAGAACCTAATATTAATTAATATTCATATAAAAGTAGAGTATGTATGACATAATAATATGTAGTACACAAGTATGAATGGGGTAAGAAAAGCTGTTGTTTACAAATGCAATAGGAGTTATCAGGTTATATTTATATATATTGTAGTTAGTTAGTTAGTTTATTGGATTAATACGCACCAAGTTATCGCATATTATAGCTTGGAACGATTGTGTAAGTAATTTTCGAAGTTTTCGTTTCTTCTTCGAATTCTGTTCAATAATTTTTCAGGTGTACTTACGTACCTAACTTGGGTTATAGCTAGCACGTTTTTTCACGAGGTTGTTAAGAAGTTGTGTCAAGTCAAAAACATCACTTTTTGTTTAATTTCTATGAGCATGTACGCAAGCAAAAAAGCATTTAAGAAGTTGTTGCAGTTCATTCATTAATATTGTGTATGGGAATTTACGGGTTGTTTCTTTTTTCCATACGAGTAATTATTAGAATTTGTGTTTTTGTGTCTTTATGTTTGATGTTGTTACTATTTTAATTTACCTATAAAAATCTCGATCGTTGGAATCGGTATGAGTAACTACAAATAATTTTCCTAGATCATTCCAAAAAAACAAACCTGAAAGTGTTCTGCAACGTCTTCGAATCGATTACATTAAACTGTCCTGCATCATCTCATAGACGTTACATTACATAGTAATACATGCATATAATATACCTACTAATTAACAATGACATGACAGATACGTAAAAAATTATATTACTTGTTTTTTTTGGTTTCGTATCGTGTAGCCAAACGTTTTTGTGTAAGGAAATAATACTCAAGTCATGCTATGAATGGATTTAATAAAAAAAAGTTAAATCAAGACTAACACGAAAAAAATCCTTGCTTTTTTATAATATTCTTTTCAAACTCACTCGCTGATGAGCATACATAGTTGCTTTTTACTTTTCAATCATCACATCATCGGAAAAACATGAGTGCATGATGAAATGAAGCAACCATAACCATTATTTTAGAACTGACGAAAGCGGAGATCCAGCCCAAGATTTTTTAATTAACAACCGGATGCGCTTCGTTGAATGACAGGATGGTATCTCATCTCGCGCTTCTTCTTGCTCAAGAATATTTGTTTCATTCATCAAGTTTCAAATTACAAACAAGTTATTCAACAGCTCACGTAAAGTGTAACATGTTTTAGGCTGGATATAAATGATGATGAGTGGGCTAAAAAGAATTACTCAAGTTGAAAGTGTACGGGATTTATTTGTAGCTTGCTTGTAAGCAGGCGTTTATTTTTTTTGTAAAAAAATGTGGATTGTTGTGTGAGATTGCAAAGGAATGCTATGTTGCAAAAAAACTAAATTCAAGGAAGGAAAGGAATTAGCCAGAGGGTTCCATTCGTTTTTAGTATGATATGATTTTTATGTGCAATGAAAGTATGCGAATGTTTAATATAGCTCACAGCATTTTTATCTGCAACGAGCCGAGACGGCACGCTCTTTAATGTACGAAACCAAGACATTATGATTTTTATGAGTTGAGTGTAGTATGCAAATTAACCAATTAATCCATTTATATCTTACATCTTCTTGTTTGTTTCAGTATAATTTGAAAATAGCAAGGATTTTCTTTTTTTGCACACTCTAATTTTGCAGGAAATCTATTCTGGTCGGGTTTGTTTCAGGCATATTTTTTTGCATGATGAAATTCAATACACTAAAAAAAGTAAAGGCCAAGTCAGTGTCAGTCTAAATCACCTATTCATTATTATCAGCCGGTAAAAACTTACTGACGGAAGGCACGTACTGAACGTAGTATTAGAGCTTCATGGATTTGGGTGATGCTGTATACAAAGTACAAGCTCATGTGTATTCTTGTTGGCTTGCATGAGTTATTTTGCTACGAGCTATTTTTACGAGAGATGCATGATAACGACCCACACATTCTGAGTGTTTATGTTGCGATAAAAGTTGTGCCTGTAAAATGAGCCTTATTATTAGTCGAGACCAACAAACGTGAGAAATCCTTCCCGAGAAAGTAAGTAAAAACTAAATTCACCCTCTCTCACACACACAGCCTCTAACAGCCCTGCCCTAAAACCCAACCCTAACCCTATATTTCATTCTCGCGTGATTCAAAGACAGGCAATAATCGCTGAACAGCAGAAGAGTTGTAGTTGAAGCTGGAAAACTCTTTGTTTTTAGACCAAAATCTAATCATATACAGAGATAGGGAGCTGCCAGCAGAAAGCAGACTCAGACTTGACTGACTCAGCATTATCAAATATGCTCTCACTCTCTCTCTTTGGTCTGTATGGACCATTGCCATCAATGATGTAGACATAGTTTGAATTTTTAAGGTGGATAATATAGAGCAATGGCATTTATGCGTTTAAAATTGTGGTTGATGCTTTTCAAGTAAACCTACTTGTCTAGTTGAACCTTTTAGAAACTATGTTATACGTTTAAGGTTTATTGTCCATTACGTCTAGCCGTTTATTACAATGCATTCTGTTGACCAGGCTCTGTGCTAAATGTTTTAAAGATAAAACAACTTCAAATTAGAGCCAGAATACGTCTGTCAGTCAGAAAAGCCATCCATAGATTATTATCCTTTCGCTTATGTCAAGAAGGAGAGGGGGTTCAGAGAGAGAAAAACATAGCCGGAACAACATACTCATGCGCTTTTATACCATATTGGACATTTGTTTTCCTTATGAGCTTCCACATCGTGTGTGCATTAGTATTATGCTATGATTTTGTTGTCTCTCATATAACAGAACAGACAACACAACTACTACAAAAACATGCACACATACATTCATAAGTACTACGCATAGTGTCACCCTTATATAAGCATTTCAAACACCCCCTGTGCATATACAACGGGGTAGACGACCCACGTCTTTCTCAGCTAAAAGTATATATTGCTTTATTTTAGTGGGAACGGGACGGTAGGCAAGGCACACACGACTTTACGGATAGTTTCGGATAGCAAAAAAAAGAGAGGAGAAGTGGTAGTAGCCCTTATATAAAAATGATATGATTCAGCAACAACTATCGTGAAAACGGGAATACCCACAACAGAAGACATGGGATGGAGTAATAAAAAATGCAACATGGGAGACGTACATTCATACAATTATTTCGTGCATGTAGATGAATATACCAAAGGGATAAAAAGGGAATATACCGAGAAATCCGATGTGAAAAGGCATAAGTAACTGCGAGAATAGGAAATTAGGATCATTTCATTCAATATGCATTTGTAAAGTCCACCAACTTGCAAGTACTCACAGCAGCAGCAGCATCATCATCATCATATCTTACAGACATACCAAACCAAACCGATAGCAAAAGCACAAAAAAACTGTTACCAACTCTTGAGGAAAGCCCGTTGAACGTGGGTTGTGTGTTTTGTGTGAGTGAATCTGCTGCCAAATCGCGTACGATAGAGAGAAAGAAGGATCAGAGCAATAAGAGTAATAAGGGAAGAAAGAAAAGTTGCAGTTGGTGTTTATGTGTGCAATTTGTGTTGTTCGTTGAAATCATTATTTGCAAGAGCATTTCAAAATAAGGTAAGTTACACTCAACTTACTCCTTTAAATTGAGTTATATATACAACTACGACGGAAACCAAACATAAACATTCAGTCCCAAGTCCCACCACACACACACACATCCCATGCTTTACATATCAACACAAGAGTTGTGAAATGTTTCAATGTATAGAAGAAGAAGAAGAAAAAAAAACAAGTGATGTGATGTGATTCTATATAACTTGAGTCGGATATTGTATAGATCTTATCGTTTTTTGGCCGGTTTACATATTACATACTATACATATCCTCATATTTGGAGGTGATAGGTACCTTAATCTGTCAACGCTTAAAGCTAGGGTGAATTTGGAGAAAAATGTCGAAGCGTATGCATTTTTTTCCTTGTAAGTAACAGACGAAATTGCTACTGCATCACATTTCTTTTACTTCTCCTCCTCCTCCTCCAATTCGGGAAGTTACACATTTAGATTGGGAAAAAATGGATGATTGAAGGAATGTGAACTTGGTTCAAACATTTATTTTGTGAACTTTACAACTGATCCCTTGACTTAACTTACACTTTTAGGAAAGGGAAAAAGCAATTCTTTTCGGAACAGGTTCAGATAAACAGAACAGAGAGAGAAGCTGACTCTTCGTCTCTCCTACTTTTTCCGATTATGTGTTTTTACTTAAAAGATAAGTCTTACGCTCGGAATAAGTAAGCGCAAGACACGGTATTTGGTATTTCAAGTTGTGTAGAGATGGAAAAAATAATAGTATAGGATGATGGTGTTGGATATAGTAGTAGTATGTTCTTTTTTCCGTATGCCAAATGTTAAAAGTTAAAACAAAAACCAAAACTTTATTGAAGCGAGAAGAGAATTTGTCTAGCTTCCTTTTTTCTCCATTTTCCTTCTCTCTCCATCCAGAGGTTCAACCTCTTCTTGTTTGGCAGATACAATATGAAAAACACAGCGTAATCATGTAGTTGCCCAAAAAAATAGAGATAAAAAGTGGAGGCATATGCCTTCCAAAGTCATTTGTCTTGCTCTTGTACACTCGTCTTAAGACTACGGAGAGAGCAAGCATCCCACTATAATCGCCTTGTGATATTATTATGCATGGTTTTAGTTACCGGTATAGTGTGTATAGCGTAGGCAGAAGACATAGTATATTAGAAAATATTGTTCCGGTCTCATTTAGGGTGCTATATAGTAGTATTATTTCACTAGTAGTTTTCGTGAAATTCCCTTAGGATTATACACTCATAATGTAATGCATAGAAATACTATAAGATTCACTCCATGTTTTCCTTTCGCTGCCAATGAATCTCTTTTAAAACCCCAAGAGTCATTTTTCATGGATAAAAAGTATATTTTGGTTGATCTGATCAGTTGAAAACATGGTCTTGCATCATCGTCCTAGCTTTCTTCGGCTGGTGATGATGATTCCAGTGTGGAGAGTGAGAGAGGAAGCAGCCCAGTAGTAGTATATTATTTTAATAGTTTACTCGCTTGAATTCTGTCGTTTTCGTTTAGCCCACTGTGAATATATATACTTGTATGTATCCACTGTTTTTATAGGCATTCCCAACCATTCGTGCATACTTATTTTCCCCTTTCTTCTTACGTCTTGAAAAGGGAATAAACTTTGTAAACTCCAAAGACAGAAACATTTCCTATCAAAGTGCTTTTTGGCTCAAGTTAAGACAAGAAAGTGAGTAGAACGTTGGCTAAGTCTTCCTAACCAAATATTCACATGCACGCATCGCATCACTATCATATAGCCAGTGCAAGCACTTACAAACTTACACAGAGAAAAACTCTGGCATATATATATTTGTATTTGCATGGTGCTTTCCTAAATACCAGAACAAAAATGCATGCAAAAGCTCAAATGAAAAAGAATTTCCCCACAGTTTTAGTAATCCAGTGACTTCATTTCTGGGTGGGCCGAGCAGTAACGTATCATATTACAAAAGTCAAGTTGAATAGGTACTTTTTATAATACTTATTGTTGAACAAATGTTTTATTCCTTGATTGTATTTTAGACCTTCTGTTGTACTCTGCAAAAAAAACGGGAGGGGGTGACGTGACATATGCCAAAATTCTTGGGAAACAGTGGGTATTCAATGATTGCCAATTTAGTGAGTACTAATAATTACACTCAACATGATGGAATTTAATTGACCACATCACTTTTCTGCCAAAAATAAACTGATTGTTTCCATTGTGCAACGAAAATTTCTTTGCAGCAATAACATTTCTACAGGATACACGCCTTAATTAATGCAAGAAGTTGAAAAAAGGAAGCGATATACATGTTATGTATACAATACAACACCGACGTAACATTCAGTACCGGTGAAATGCCTACATAAAAGGAAGGAGTGTGGGTGCTATGCGTATTGTTTGTGAAATGAGGGATAGAAACCGAAGCATTGTTTTCCATTGTGATTCATTGTGACTGAGTCAGTGTGGTGCAGCGTGAAAAAAAGCAAAGTGTACAGATGAGAGGACAACACATAGGAGACATGGCTCAATGAATTTGTATTGTGTAAAACACCACTGACAACATATAGTACTTACATTCCCGTCGACTTGCGGTGAATGGACCTATAGTGACGGAATAACAGACAGAATAGGAGCAACGCGAGCAACCCAGTTTACAAGCTGTTACAAAGAAAAGCTTTCACGTGTATTACTAATTGCTGAGGAATGCCAATACTAAAAGTTTAAAGTGTGGAACGTTTGTTACCTAATAAAGCAAAAATTGTGTAGAAATTGTTGAAGTGAAAGTTGAAACTCGAATATAAGGAATACATTGACAAAATGTCTAGTGGGCGACCAATAAAATGTGTGGTTGTTGGTGATGGTAAGAGTGATTTACCACTTATAAAACAGAGCATGATTGATGCTATGTATACCAAGATAAAGAGTTTCATGAATGTACAAACTATGAATTGTTAATCTTTGTTCAGGAACGGTGGGGAAAACTTGTATGCTCATTTCATACACAACAGATAGTTTTCCAGGAGAATATGTTCCAACAGTTTTTGATAACTATTCTGCCCCAATGGTTGTTGATGGAATTCCTGTAAGCCTTGGTTTATGGGATACAGCAGGTAAAATTTCATTATTGTCTCCCTCTTTTTCTTAATAAGTTTAATTCTATAACCAAACCTATGTTTTTACACAACAGGACAAGAGGACTATGACAGATTAAGACCTTTGTCGTATCCCCAGGTTAATAAAGCAAAACTTATTTTCTGGAAGAAATTATGTGGATCAAGATCATTCTCCCATTTGAACTAATTTAATTTATGATGATTTACAGACGGATGTTTTTCTAGTCTGCTTTTCGATTGTTAGTCCTTCATCCTATGAAAATGTAACGTCTAAATGGTTTCCTGAAATTAAGCATCATTGTCCAGACGCTCCAATTCTACTGATAGGTAAGAATATCTCAATTGTAACCTGAACCATTTTACAAGCAAGCAAGTATAGACATTTGCATTAATTATTACCGTCCGTATACTTTTTTCTTCCTTTTCAGGTACAAAGTTGGATTTGCGAGATGATAAGGAAACACTGGCTCAATTGAGTGAACAAGGGTTATCCCCAATTAAGCGTGAACAAGGTCAAAGATTAGCAAATAAAATACGTGCTGTAAAATACTTAGAATGTTCAGCGTTAACGCAGCGGGGTCTCCGTCAGGTAAAAATACACATTACAATTTATGAGAATTTCATATAACGAATAAATCCATATAAAAGTGTTATCTCGGATTTTAAACTATTTCTTCATGATTTGTGAACAGGTATTCGATGAGGCAGTTAGAGCAGTTTTACGTCCAGAGCCTGTCCGTCGTAGACAAAGTAATTGCGTCATGCTTTAAAACTCAATTTTCTCCCTGAAAAACTCAGACTTAAACTATCTCAAAACTCTCAAATAAGCAAACTAACTTTTTTTCAAACTGAAAAAAAGAATAAACCTCGTTGACTTTTTTATTTGTTTAACACGATCTGGTTCCAATTTGCAAACAAAAACCAAATCAAATCTAAGCTAAAAATTACATGCATTTCACAATCTTGTAAATCTGTCTGTTTTGTAATCAAGTATAGGATTGAAATTTGAAAGTGATGAAAAGATTTTTTACCAAAAGTACTTTCTACAGGAACAATAATACAAGTGGACAAAATGGATATTAAAAAAAAGGTTATGGATGCTTATACTTTCAGAAAAAAATGAAATTTTAACTCGCAAAAAGTATCGACTAATATGAAAGATTTATTGTAAAAAATCAATTTTTCGCTTCAAAAGAATCTAAGACCTCGGAGAAAACAGGTCATCAAACAAAAAAATGTAACGAACAAGTACTCTGATTTTCAAATTGACTAATGAAAAGTGTATACCTATATACATATAAATATATTTTACGAAGTTCTTTAGAAACGTAAGGACCACAGCCAGAGCAAACAGTCAATGTATGTAACCAATAATTAAAATTGTTATAGTGTGAATCTCAGATAAACAAAAAATGTCTTCGGATTTCATGGCTTGGGATGCTGATTATAGCTGATGCTATGCACGTATGATAATATATATGATGATGAAAACAAAGTATTGATTTTAATTCATGCCAAAAATATAAGTTATATGTAATATTCATTCATTCAATATATAAAAGTATATTGTATTATAAGTATTCTTATGCATTTGTAAAATATTATGATTAACTAATTACCGACTCAGTTTTTATTAATTTTAAGATGCGCACAAAAAATGTCGTAGAAATTTTTGCAATTTAATTGGTCATGTTATTAGTTAGAGTATTTTAATCTTCATCGGACAACTTAAAGGATTTAGTGATTTGATAAATGTTCACCACGTCACGTCACATTAAGTATCAAAATTAATTTTTATCAATAAGTTTATGAAGAAATATGAATGTCTAGATTAGAACAGACACACACACACACCTACCACACCTCAGCTGCCTATACATTTTTGAGTTGTATTTGAGAATATGTGTAGAACTCTTTGAGAACCTGGTAAAATAATGTAAAATAGGGTTTAGTCAAAATAAGTCACGTTAAAATTAAGTGAATAATTGATGAGTTGATAACCTAACTTAAGATAACATTTGACATTGACATCATGATCATGACTTTATCCCGGTACCCCCATTCTGCTTCAAGAATGAAGAAAAGTCAGTTCACTCACTGGATTATTTTAGAATGAGTTTACCAACTATAGTTTCCACGTGTAAAAGAATTTAGGGCACTTCTTGAACTTCGTTGATCAAAACAGAGCTAGTCAGAAAGGAATAATCGAGATTCACATTTTTTAAGCAACTAATATGTATTTACTACTATAGTACTATATTAACTATATATACTTATAACTACGAAATAGATTTCGGTTAAAATAGTCATAACTGAATTCTGAATTCTTCAAGGGTTTTAAAAACATATATGACTGATATATATGTGCATGAGTGAATGAACACAAGGTTTTGCTAGACACTAATAATGCTATTGCTGCTACATCCCAACTATAAACTCAAATCATTTATGTATAACGTGTAATAAAGTTTAAAAAGGTTTCTACACGATTTTACCATCTGACAAACTGATCAAGGTACAGAAAGTTGTTAGTCTGCTTCTTGTTAAAATTACTTTGTATATTTGCAGTTACCATTATATTATTATTATTATAGATATGAATCGTTTCTACTAATTTGTATCGATCAAGCATTGCATTATTGCAACTAAATGCCCACTATAAAAGTGAGAAATAAAAAAAATTATGAACAAAGACAGAAACTCATTGAAGATTTTATATAATTTTTCGTACTCTCATTTATTTCTCGATTTAACTACGAAAAGCTGCGAAAAGTTTGATTAGTTATAGCTTTTGCACACAGAAACCAAATGCAATAATTTGCACTTGCTTCAGAACAACAGTTATTATTATTGTATTTGACAGTTCACAACTTGATTATTGCATCTTTTGTAGGCTGGTTTAGATTTAGGCTTTCATTTATGCACAAAGTTTTTTAAAACCTGCATACTAAAATTAAGTTTGAACTTCTGCTTGAACAATAAAATGATTAGCTTTCGCTGCACCGTCTATCCATTTGTGATGTTGAGATTTGATACATTAGTTTTCACTTCTCATTCTTGAGAAGGTATAAAAAAAAGTCTACAAAATAGAATCTATCAGTCTCAATCAGAGAGAAAGTATTACTTTACTAGGTAAATGGCAATTATTAATGGCACTATAATTTCTAAGAGTGGCTTCATTTTTTGGAACGACATGGCGCCAGAGATTTCCATTTTTCGCGCAATGACATTCTCAGCTTCCCACTTTGCCACGGCGTCATTAGGATTCCCATTTTCGGGGTTAAACCACAAGCGCATACAGTGTTCGTTATCTTCAACTACTTTCCAAGAGTGATCCCAAACTGTTTCACAAAAGTAGGTGGCATTATCGTTGTAAACTTCACGAAACTTTTTGCAAACAGATCCAACGGGGCAGCGGTTACCTTGCTTAGTCCACTCAAAGTTTAGGCCCCAATTGTCTGAAATAAAACGAGGAACATTTTCATGAATGTATTTTTTAAATTATATTTGGTTTGCAGCTTCAATAAAGTTTGAAAACGCTTTCTGTACCTGTACAGGTAAAGTCATCAATACAATCATTGAACCAAGCAATACAGTCTGACTTGCACAAAGGCACCTCAATGAAGCGTTGTTTGCGAATCTTCATATCTACCTTGAAATCAATGTGTAATAATACAAGTTAAAATTATTCTCAACTCTCGGGTTCATTCTTACATTATTTGTACTGTATGAAATAAGATCAGATCCGCCCTTACTTTCACCAACCAAGGTCCGACATTTGGCGAGCATTCATAAAAGCATAAATCCTGTTGAAAATGTCTTCTGCATTTGTCAGATAATGGTAAAACGTGAGAGCAATGACTCCACTGAAAGTTGTACATGTTGGTATGATGGGCATTTACTGAAGTCTTAATTGTACAACAAGATCTGTTTGACCATGGTGAGCACTACAGAGAATAAATGGATTTTATAATTGCAAACAGGCACAGTTAAACTCTAATTTAAGTTCTATAAGCTTACCTGTGCATGCAAACCATCTTCCGGGCCCGGCATACTTTTATGGTTCCTCGCATCCATGCATGTGTTGATAAGCTCATCCAATGCAGCTTTATGTACTTTATCGCTATCGCTTGCGGTTAAAGACGGCAAGGCACAAAATATCACAAAAATCACTCCAAAAAATGGTGACATCTTTAAAAAGAATGTTTTTTCTTCCAATTCCAAGCACCCAATGGTTAGGTTTGATTCTCACACGGCCTTAGTTTTTATTTTAGAAATCAGTCTAGTTTTTATAGCAGTTTGGCACTAATGTCAGGGATGTGAAGGGATTACGTTGTCACTGCACGTGTGGCAATGTACTTCCACATCGAGGTAGTACTGATTGTGCTTGGACCCAATTAATACTAATTAGCTGTCTAGTCTTTTTACAGATATGTGTGGGTGACTCCATTTTGTTGAACTCATTCAGCATCAACGACCAGACCTTGCTGACTAAGCTGACTTCGTCACATAACGTGTGAAGATTTTTTATGCACACCATATAAGCTGATGTAGTCACATTTGTGATGTCGTGATGCTATTATATTAAAATCATGCAATGTCCAGCAACAACCAAACCAACGGAGAAGGAATGAAAAGAAGATTGAAAAGATGAAGATTCAAGCATGCATGCATGAATAAGAAAGGGGGAACACATGGATTCTCTTCATTCAGACACTGATAATGTATCTATTTAATGCTGAGTTCGTGAATACTAAAAATCCAGTTCAAATGAATCTCATCAAGAATATATCATCTCATCTCATCTATACAAGTATGAAACAAAACACACAATGTGCACCAAGGATAGCTGCCTGGATTGCCGCTGTAAAAAGCATGCTGAAAATCAAGATCGTGATATTCTGTGTGGTTTCTCATGCAATAGTCCTTTTCTTGCAACCCTATTGGTATGGAGCATCAACCTAAATCTACAGCATTGTCATACACTTAAAGCAACGGAATATTAAGCTTGTAGCTGATGTTGAAACAAGAGAAACCCTTACTTAATAAAATGGGTATTATTTAGATAGACTAAGCTGAAACACATTGTAAGCGACATGAAGGTCTTCTGACTTGTCAGTTCACAGTATGAGCATTTTACAATATGGGTACATAATCATTGTTGGTCTTTGTCGTACTATGCAAAATATAAAAAAGCTGAATGTTGAAAATAATAATGATGATTAAATGAATTACGAATCCAAAAGAGCAAAGATAATATTCTACAAGGCAAAATACTGGGTAATTCTTCTAATTCTAATACAAAACACATTGATGACATTTCGCATTTGACTTTCTCCAAATAATATGCTTGTGCTACACAAACTAGTTCAAGTTTAAATGTTCAATACGTTCAATAGCTTCTTTTTTATTTCCTTTGTTACATCTCTGTTTCGCATAAAATATTGTTCAATACATTACATCCACTTCTACCCTTAGCCGATTAAATATAACTTTAAAAGGTCTATGTAATAAGTTAAGTTTCTTTTCTTCAACAAAAACAATACATTAAATCCCACTACCAAAACAGTATCACCCCCAAAACGATACACGTGAGTACAAAAATGTATATCACGTTAATCACGTAGACCATTAACACGTTTTAAACAATGTCCAACCATATAAATAGATACTTGAGTAAGTATTACTACACGTTTTTTTTTATCATAGGCCTTATTTGTAAATTTTAAGCAACACTATATCCTGCAAATATTTGTAGTATATAGTACTACGTACCTTTTCTCTTATAAGAAGTAAAATAGCTTGTCAACAAAAATTCAAAATACATAGGATGACTTTATGTTACTAGTAAAACACCTTTATGATTTCATTCAACCTTCGGAGGAAGCAAACACCCTCTTTTAATTCGGTAAAGCTGCTGTTTCAAAAAGGAAACAATAACAAGGATGCTTCATCATTTAAAAACAACTTATAAGAAAAGGACATATATCTAGAGTACAAGACTAGCTGAAACTTGAAAAGAAAGCAAAAACCAGTAAATGTCTTATTCATTTGGCCTTCATCAATCATTAATAATAATAGTATTAAGTAAAAAATAAAAATTGTTTACAGACTACTAGGTGAAATCATTTTTTACTGAATTTTGTAAACAACAAACATAGCATGCTAGAAGCTTGAACTAATGCATATTAAGAAAAATGGCGTATTTTTGGATAATACAAGACTGAATTGTTAGCTCAACTAACTATTTCATTTAAAATCTCCTTTTAGTAGTACCATCTGATAATTTGTATTATAAGTATATACCACGTACGTACATAGCTTTATCAGCACATAATATTGCTACAATTCCTGAAAGTACTAATCAATCACGAATAATCCTTCTGGTTTTCTAAAGTCATGAAAATCACTTCCGAGTCTATATAATCACGATTTTTAACTTTTTCACAACGGTGGTAGTTGGAGTATAGTATTTTTGAATACGTGTACATATTTGAACTTGCATTTAGTAAATTGCGTTTGCCGCTGGATCTATTGATTATATATAGTATATTTCGATTGATGATGCATTAATTTATCTGTTAAACTAACCGAATACCCATTAGTAGATTATACGTAATATGTATCATTTTAGCAGCATTTAAGTGTTTGTGGTGGTGATCTTCAATAATTAATAATAGCTATTCACATCTATCTTTAACGGTCATCATTATCAGGTTGGTTTGATTTATCAAATACAGGGCACTCAAGTAGACAGGATTCTCTCTGAAACGATTAACACATTATTTTTTTTAAAACGTTAAATAGGAACCACAAATAAAAAAAATCAAGTATTGGATGCCTTTAAAACTAAATTAAAACTTACAAGCCATCTCTGAAATACTCTTTCAACGTAGTAGAAAAGCGTTTTGAATATTTTACAAACTCTCGTTTCCGCTGCTCCAATAAAGCACGTGCATTAGGGTTTGGTACTAATGCTGATACTGCTGCTACAGCGTCAAGTACCTTCTTTATCGTACTTGCAATTTCCCTGTAATTGACAAGATTATTATAAGCTTACTTAGACCAAAACCTTCGAGAAAAAATTATTAATCAAACAGATTTCTATATATATATAGCGTACTTAATTGTTTCCAGGAATGTTTTTCTATCAATGATTTCATCTGGAATGCGGCTAAGAATACGTTTCAGTTGAGCAGACTTTTTGCTCAGCTCACGGAATGGTTCCTCGCCTCGGCTGGTGCGGTATTCGGACGCTATAACCAAAAAATGCAAATAATTAGCACATTCATCTTAGTATTTATTATTAAATTTATTGGTTAATCTTTATGCACAATAAATTGATGGATCACGGACTCTTACCCTCATTGTCGTCTGGAGTCCCCTGAAGCCTTAGAATAGCTTCATTCAATCCGACATTCAGCTCTGACTTTTTGATTATGGCAAGAGTTAATTCCAGACTAATACCAGGACAAGAGGCTTCAGCCGCTGCCAAGGCGTTTCGAACACCAGGGGCTGCATGATCTGACTTGGACATCTACAAAGATGAAATGTCAAATCTTTAATAACTCAATACATCAATAAATAATATTGTATTTGAAAACACTTGTATTAATAGTATAGTAACCTACCTGTGTCAGTACTGGACGGAGAAGCAATGGGTTGACCAATGGGACAAGAGGAGTGTTCTCGCCCATTGTCATCCTGATAGGTAAGTCGCTAACAATTACGATATCCCACTAAATCTTGAAACTGCACTGTGGCTGCCGCTGTACTAAAAAAAATTAAAAAAACAGCACTTGAGTTTTTCGTATGGTCAATGGTGTAAAACTCAAAAACTTAACTTAACTAAACTAATCATATTTCATGTTTTTGGGGCAATAATGAAATTCCCAAAAATCTGCCTTCCTACAAGTTTTCACTCGAATTTATTACATATGTGTTGGCTGCTTAATTTAAAGCTTTAACTGTTCACATCTCCTGCACAATGTTAATCACTACACAAACTTACAGCAGTAAACAAACATTGGGTGCATTTACAATTTATGGCGATACTCTCTTATAAGTGCCAAATACGGTGCTGTAAACCAATTTTTCGTGCAAACTGTTACCAATAGAAAGCGCAGATTCATATATTCCAATTAAATCTAATCAATGAATTACCAAAACTTTACCCTGCGGAATATGTATCTTAAATTGGCATCAGCATAAATAGATAAACAATTTAAAAAAACACCGTTTTCTTTCTATAAAAAAACACATGCACCTCCATAACAAATGACAAAATTGAGTTGATAATATTACATTCCAATCCAATTTCGCAAACTTGTAATAAATGTGCTTATAGCTAATGATGAATGAAGTAATCTGACTAAATATTAAGGAGAATGAAGAAGATGATTGATGATTTATGATTGATTGAAGTTTCACTGTTCCAGATACATACCTAATTGAAGGATATCCCCTTTTCCTTTTTAGTTAGGTGGCACAACAGCTAAAAGGTTTCAATCTTTTTACGTGCAAATTATTTGTTGGAGTCGTCGACTAAAAATTGGATTCATATTCAAAGGAATGCGGCACGATAACTCCTATTTTATCATGATAAAAATATATGCACAAGCACAAGAGCCTGATGAGATACGTATCGTATCGTATTCATAACATAACATTAAGATTAAAACTTTTCTCTACCTGGTTTCATGTTTAATACCTGTCCTGTGTACTTTACATTCGATTCTACAACACAACACAACAATACCGTATAAGTAAAAAAGAACAGAAAAAGAGAGAGAGAATAAAAGAGAGACCTTCACTTCTTCGTCTGACTCTAACTTGTTCAAATCATACTACAAGTCTACTACAAGCAAGCATGTACCTAATAAATTCCGCATAAATACACCAGCCAGATTCAACAACATACTTAGGTACAGGATTCACGTTACGTTAGCTTACATCTCTCTCTCTCTCTCTTTCTATTTCGATTGTATATAGGAATCTCCCATGAAATGAAATGGTACATAAGAGGACGCTGTTACTGGCTGGTGGTCTGGTTCTGGTGTGAGCGGATCCAAATCCAACTCCAACTGTTTTCAAGTCCAAAAATGTTTAGATATGTTCCTATCAATTCTTATAAAAGCTTTCGTGTGGAGGTATGTGTGTGTGTCCAGACTGTAGCTTTTTCAAGTGTTGCTACTGATAATTATGAGGTTATATTCCCTTATAATTATGTGGAGACTTCATGGCTGAGTGGCCAAGGTTGCAGTCTTGAGCAATATCGTCACAGGTTCTACTCCTACACTCGGAGTTTTTTTTGCATATTTTTAACGCATCGAATTGCATTGCTTCGTTGATTGCATGCCTATACCATCTCCTTGCGCTCGGTTGCTGCATGTTGCCATCGTGTACAGTCCTGTTTTTATAGTCATATCATATGCATGCACGTTGGAAGGCCGAAGAATGTGTTCGTTCACATCGAACAACTACTACTAATAAGGTAACCAATAAATTCTTCATAACAAATGTGGTCGTTCGCACCGAACAACTACTAGGCAACCGACAAATTCTTCAAGAAATGTGTTCGTTCGCATCGAACAACTACTACTCCATTACTAAACCATGCCTCTTTCTCACGCATACCTTCCTCTACCAAAACGCAACTGAAAGTTCCTGAAGGAAAAAGCACTCTACACGAGTTCACCCATAATTCCACCAAAAATGCAATACAACATACAATTGAATGGACCTATTTTTCGCCTTACACAGATGAATTTATGCATTAATTATCCTAATGCTCCCTACAACGAGCAATGCCAAAAGCCAGGTTTATGCGTACACTATTTGTTTACATAAAAAAGTAATATGAATGAACATAACATGATTTTTGAAGTTCAGTCCAACTGCTTTAATGCTTTATAACATTTTTAAAAGAGTGAACAACAAATCACTACAAATATCATATCACAATCCCGAATTATAACGCCTCTTCTTCATCATCAGGGTCGCGAAGATCATCCTCAGTGACACCAACCAAGGCAGCAAAAGACCTAAAATGAGAAAATTATTAATTATGGCATGCAAAGAAAATATTTTTCGTTTAATAAACAACCATAGTATTTATGTGCTCACTCCTGAGATAAGGGGACAGCAGCTTTCTGACCACCCAATGAAGTGTCGGACTGGGTACTCTCATCCAAAGCAGGTTGATTACCGATGTTAGCGGACGTTGATGGAATGCAAATTCCAGCAGAAGCTGTACTATGCCCTTCCGCGTTTACTCCTCCACTGGAATCAAAGTCCATGAACTGATCCCTCTGCTTCTTCAAAATCTCCACTTCCATTTTCAGACGTTTATTCGTCTCCCGTTCCGATCTTAGCGCCCGTTCGTTTGATTCATTTCGCCGTGTCAGTCCCTCTTCATTAGCGTTTCGGCAAACTTGACAATACAAGAATGTACCTGCAAAAAATGAAATATATTTTTACTACATTATATATTTACAGCACAGCAAAATAAAGTTGTAAAATGATTATAGTCTTTACGGTGCACGAAGGAATCACAAACAGGACAGCGACCCATGCCCGTATTATTTCGTTGAATCCAAGTGCCTCCACGTAGAGGTAGCGCACGTTTACAACCTGGATGAGGACAGTTCACTAAAATTGAAAAACATAAATCATAGTAATGAATGAACCGAAATTAAATAGCGGCTTTTTAATATAATGTACATCATCAATATAAATTGTATTATTACCTGTCTTTTGTTGATTTTGACGAGGAATCAATCCTCCACAATAGACACACCAACGATCGTGTTTACCTATAAAAATAGGTAAATGGTTGGACGCAACTCCTCCAGTTCCCCTAATTGGATTCATGTCAAAATCAAAATTTGAACAGAAATAAACCACTAAACAAATAAACTTAAGTCATAAAACTTCTCAGCAAAGCAGGTAAAAAGAGTTTACTAATTCAGACCAATTTTCGTGAGTAGTTGTGCGTGAGCACAGAACGACTAGACTGATCTGAATGATGTGAGTGAGTAGGATCAGGCTCACTTTCATCCTTCAACCGGTGTAGCTTTCTCGGGGTCAATGTCCCTCAACGAGATTTTCCACGTGATAGGCCATGATTGGTGGAGATATCACAGCTAATAAAATCTGATTGATGTTTCTTTAAAGAAAATATGATGCATATACGTGCAAACATACGTGAACTCTTACGTACGTAACATGCTATACACTCATCATCCGTTGACAACCAGCAAGTCCAAATTGTACGCGCGATAACGCAAGGAAGAACTCATCAAGCAACCGACAAATTCTTCATAAGAATTGTATTCGTTCGCAACGAACAACTACTCATGATAAGGCAAATGGCAAATTCTTCATAAGAATTGAGTTCGTTCGCAACGAACAACTACTCATGATAAGGCAAATGGCAAATTCTTCATAAGAATTGAGTTCGTTCGCATCGAACAACTACTCATAAGGGTAACCAACACATTCTTCGTTCGCATCGAACAAATTAGTTTTCACCTACTACTCTCCTTTATTGCGGCCACTAGATATTTTCTTTACCGGGTACCTGCTGGCAATTCAAATATGCAAATATTTTTTGCTTTATCACAATCACAACAAACCAATTTTCTCATTCATTTTTGCGTAGAATTGATCTCGAAAAACTTTCAACAACCATTATTGTGAAAATTGTCGTAGAGAAACTGTCAAGTGTTAAAACAAGGTAAGGTAAATTAATAATTAAAATTATAGCAATAGCATTACTGTGGGAATTAAAATATCAAGATATTTAACAGTAAACCAGGTAACTTTTGGGTGACAGAAAAGTGTTCTTTTAAGAACAATTAGAGAGTGAGATAAAGGGGGAAGAAGGTAAGAACTGTAATGTTTTACAATTACCAATATTAGCATAATATATTGTAAATTAAAATGTTAAGTTTTATGTTTTCATTAAAAGGTGCTTTTGGGCGTCAGAACCATTGGCGACTGAGATCAGCTGAACAAACGTATTTAAAAAAATTCAACAAAACCAACTCTGCGGCGTTTTCGGGTGAAACTTGCAGCAACTGCGAAAAAATTTACCAAGAACTTAACTCAACCAATTCTGTCTTTTTTGGGTGAAAGTTGAAGTAACTGCCAACAAAGGTAAAAAAATTATGCATCCCTCAATGTATTTGCCATAGCTTGATATGAAATCATTCATAATATTTAATTCTGATTATTTTTGCAGATTTCGAAACTTGAGCTGTGTAAAAAAGGGTGATCTACTAAGTACGGGTTAAGTTGTTGTGCATAAACATATATAATAAAGATCACTTCTAAGATTTTTTTGATTTTTTAGATCCAACCCCAGCACCTGCAGTACATACGCCCACACTCCGCTTTCGAGCATTCCATTCGTGGACAAGGCCACACATTTGTTGTGTTGGTTCCTTCGGGAAAAAATCTTCACATTCGCTGTGGTGATTCCTTCGGGAAAAATCTTCACATTCGCTGTGTTGATTCCTTCGGGAAAAGTCTTCACACTCATTGTGTTGATTCCTTCGGGAAAAATCTATGCTTCCACTTTGTATTGAATTATTTTATTGAATAATTACAAATTTTGAACAAAACTATGGAAAATTGTGGACCGTCCGGTGGGAAAAAAGGTGCTCGACTTAATGAGACGTCTGAGGAGAAAAGAGCAAGACTTGATAAGCATAACGAACGTCGACGAAATAAAATAGAAAATGAAACCTCTGAGCAGAAGGAGCAACGGCTTGAAAAAGATAGACAGCGCCGTAAAATGCTTAAAGAAAGAAAAGCCACTGAACAAATTGGCGTAGAATTTGACGAAGAAACTGAACGGAAACGTATGTGCCAAGAAAATGAATGGTTGGCGAAAGATGCCGAACGAAAACGAGTTTCACGAGAAACTGAATCAACAGAAGCTAACAGAGCACGCCTTGATAAAAATGCTGAGCGCCAACATTTATTGCGAGAAAACGAATCAATGGAAGCTAACCGAGCACGCCTTGATCAAAATGCAGAGCGTCAACAATTGTCTCGGCAAAATGAATCAATGGAAGCTAACAGAGCGCGTCTTGAAAAAAATGCCGAGCATCAACGCATATTTCGAGAAACTGAAGAAGTTGAAGAGAAAAGGAAGAGAATTGACGCTGAGAATGAAAGACGAATCATGTTACGGCGGAGTGAATCTGCTCAAGAAAGAAATGTAAGACTAACGCAAAGGGAAGCTGCATCGATGTTGCTAACATCTAAAAAAAGTGAAACTTTTATGAAATTGGCTTTAAAAGCAGAAAATGATGAAGCTTCGATTCCAGAAAGCTATTTAGGTGCTTTAAACGTTAAATGCAATCAGTGTCTTTCACTCAACTTCTCAGGTGAAATGACGGCTTCAAACAAAACCGAATTTAGAAGATGCTGCCAAAAAGGCCAAGTTAAACTTGATCCATACACACCCTACCCTGACTATCTTGAAAAATTAATGAAACGTGAGGTACGGGAAAGTACTAATTTTATGAACTGCATTAGGTCTTACAATAGTTCATTTGCTTTCGCTTCAACTGGAGCTAATGTAAAGCCTCCGCCTGGAAGTGGAACTTACTGCTTTAGAGTTTGTGGACAAATAACACATCGTACAGGAGCGTTGCATCCTGATAACAACGAAACAAGAAAATTTTCACAGATTTATATTCTTGATACAGAAGAAGCAGTATACCAAAGAATGTCTTTGCCTGAAAATAAAGATTGTACTGAATTACGTAGGCATTTCTGGAAATCATTGTATTTGAGGAAGTCCTCTTTGAGATAAGCGTTATCAAAGTTGACCGGACATTTCCAGAAATGCCTTCGTATTAATGAGAAAAATTGCTATAGTAGAATCGTGTTTAATAAAAAGTACTCTTTGGAATCATTTTCAAAAGCTCAGCTTGACAGCTAATATGAGATCTGTAGATCCATCTTATAGTGAATGGCTTTTAAAATTAGGAAGTGGACTTTTGCAAAACGAATACGAATTAGGAGAAGACGTGATCGAAATTCCACAGGAATATCTGTGTCAAGATTCATTGATTAAAGAAATATTTGGTGAACAAATTTCACTGGACAAAATTGACTTATTTACTAATCGAGCTATATTATGCCCCAAAAATGTTGACGTTGATAAAATCAATGATGAAATTATTAACATTATTGACGGTGAAAGTCGTACATATTTTAGTGATGATAAGGTTGTAACTGATGATGACGATGAAAGAGCTAATTTCTCAATAGAGTTTCTTAACACTCTTAATCTTTCTGGAATGCCTGCTCATAAATTGACTTTAAAAGTTGGTACAATAGTAATGCTTTTGAGAAATTTGAACACAAAAAAAGGCCTTTGCAATGGTACAAGATTAGTTGTTCGAAGCATGATGAACAACGTGATCGAAGCTGAGGTATTAACTGGATCCGGTAAAGGACAAACAGTTTTAATTCCACGCATTGACTTGACAAATTCTGATAATGCAATACCTTTTACGATGAGACGCAGACAATTTCCGTTTAAACCCTCATTTGCAATGACCATTAATAAGTCGCAGGGTCAAACGTTAGATAAAGTTGGAATCCACCTTTCTGAGCCCGTTTTTGGACATGGACAATTATATGTAGCATTTTCTCGAGTTAGACGTGGAGTTGATGTGAAGGTCAAAGTCTATGACACTGCAGAACAGGGAATACTTCTTGAAGGACGTGATAATGTATTCACCAAAAATGTAGTTTATAGGGAAGTCTTTAACAATTAAAGACTTAAAGCAAGCGGTATCCTTAGTATAATAACGTGTACTGGACTTGGGAATGGTAGTTTCATTGTAATGCACATCACACATATCAAGTTTCCTTTCAAATTCTTCATAAGAAACGAGTTTGTTCGCAACGAACTACTATTATTAAGCAACCACCAAATTCATCAGAAATGTGTTCGTTCGGAACGAACAACTACCATTAAGCAACCAACAAATTCATCATAAGAAATGTGTTCGTTCGGAACGAACAACTACTACCAATAACGACTTCCAATTCAATTCGGCCTCCCCACATCCTTTGCCTTGAGTAGAAATTTATTTTTTATTTCAATTGAGCTAGCAGACCGTGTATCACGGGCTTGAGATACACTTGTGTATAATAATATGTATATATATTAAATGTTGCAAAGGAAAGCAACTGTACGACTATGTACATAAAAGCATTTCCGTGCATTGTATTCGATTCTGAGATATTACAGCATATTTTTATTATGTTTGTCATAATAATATATAGTCAATAGTAGTAGGTGGTGGAATGCGAATGTGTGTGACTTGACTTGACATGCATATAATAATGAAACGCACAAGTCCTGATGATGACAACGCTTCGATATATAGCAGTCAACGAAACCATGCGGATGACGCTGAAATGTTGAAACTGTTTGTAAAACTTGACTCAGCTGTAGCTGTGCTCATCAGCTCATGATGATGGTGTTTCATAGGGTTGTGGAAAGGTTGCGTCACCTCTCTTTTAAGTACACTACAATCAATGTGCAATTTATTTTGGCTACACAAGCTATCAATTTGAGGCTGGGATGCCAAGAAAATTACAAAAATTAAAAATATTTCATGTTTCATGTCAAAGAGGTTTACACTTTGAAGGGATGCTTATGAAATGACAGAGGTTTACCTTGCCAGACATAAAGAAAGACATTTTCATATGCATTTATTTGTCGTTATAACGCAAGTTAGTTCGTTAGTTAAAGTTGAGTAGTATATTGTGTAAAATGCGTGAATTGCAGTCTTTTAAATAAATTTTTATATAAATGATGAATTTTTCAAAAAAGTATATGGACTTTTCACAGTTCAAGAAGCTTTTTAGTTAGATTCAATAGGAGAGGAGATGCGTTCGCTTTGCATAGAATTTCAAGGCAAACAAAGTTATGGGTAGCATACATAAAAGCAATGATTCAATGTTCTTCTTCCCCTAACCAAACTCACTGGAATCTGGATATATATATGAGTTTAGTTTTGGTTTATGCATAAGATCCAGTACTCCTCTTGCGACTTTATGTATTATGAATCTACTCTCCCTTCTTCTCCAATGCAATGCTTACCAAATACTCTCCAGAGAAAGTCACGTGAAGAGTAAAAGTACAAAAAGAGCGTCCTTTTTCCTTTAGAAAACTTTCGATTATTTGGTTAAAAACCCATTGTATTATTGAACAAAACAATGCAATCAACATTGTTGAGAGTCAGTAATAAGGATGGTGATGGTAAAGAGCATTTAGTTGGTACTAAAAAATCATCAGAGATACAAAGTTTTCAGTTATCCATAGGGCTTGGTAAAAGTATAAAGCTTTTAGCTACATGAAAGTTTCATCTAAAAAAAATTAAAGAGCAATCGAAGGACTACTCTTAAATCACGACTTTGCAACAAGAATTTTGTGACGTGTGTTTTCAATCACAATTTAGAGGTAATATTTTTAAGATAACATTGAGAAACAAACTACAGAATATAACATAAAAAGGATAATTTATTTATCTGTGTACTTGACTATTTGTTAATTTAGTTTTAATTTTTATTTAGAGTTTGGAGAATTGAAAGAAATCTGCTTTGTTGAAGCTGGATCGGATATTGAAGTTATTAAAGCATTGTAACAACTTCAAGCAAACCATATTTTTTGGCCCAAAAATGTTGTCCGCTCCTGCCGCAGAACGGAACAAGGATCCAATTCTAGATGTATTGAAAGCGAATCTGAATGAGTCTCAGCCGTTGAAAATTTTGGAAATAGCATCCGGGACGGGTAGGCATTACTTCTATATATAGAACTGTGTTATGATCGCATGCGTGGTGAAGATTAAATTTTAATTATTGAATTTTGATATTTTTTTTGTAGGTCAACACATTTCCCATTTCGCCAAGTACTTTACAAACTTCATGTGGCAACCCAGTGATGTGGACACGAAATACTTCAAGAGCATATCTAGCTATGCATCCATGTTACCGAAGAATAACGTTTTGGATCCAGTACATATTGATGTGTCCAATTGTGTCGAGAATTGGGATGGAAATATAACTTGTCAAAAGTTTGATGCTATCTACTGCAGCAATTTAATCCACATCTCACCCTACCAATGCACAATAGGGCTGTTTACTAGCGCTAGTAAACTTTTGAAGATGGCGACCGGTCTTCTTATCATCTACGGACCTTATTCAGAAAATGGGATTTTAACTCCGGAAAGTAATGTACGATTTGATGAGGGGCTCAGGATGCAAAATCCTGAGTGGGGAGTGAGAGATATTGTTGATTTGGTAAAGCTAGGAGAGCAGAATGGGCTAAGCTATTGTAATAAGGTTGAGATGCCAGCTAATAACAAAATGTTATTCTTTAGACGTAATGCCTCATAATAACTGGAAACTACCATATTATTAATATTAATAATAATAATATTATTACAAACGAAATAAATCTTGACACTTGTCATTTATTGTCGTACTATAGGAAATCTAAATTTTAATTTTTTATCACATCAAATACAGCTGGTTCTTTATAGGGCTCAGAAGAATTTGTTCGTTGATAATCTGCCTTATCATCAGCTTTGACTAATCTCATAATAGAGTTTGACGGGTTAACATCCACAGGAGATGATTGCACGTTTGTCCAATACTCCTCCGAGTCCTTTGCTACTGTTGCTCTGATTGATAGGAAATTTCAAATTCAAAAGTTGAAGTGGAAATGCTAAATATGATAAGTAAAGAGTATAAATGGATTATTTTATTTTACCTAAAAATAATATCACCCTCATGAGAATCTTTAGTTGCTTCATGGGGTACCCAGTAAAATACCAATTCATTTAAACCATTCCCTGAAACTTGAAACCTTGCTACATCCTTTATAACACGGGAATTAAGAATAGAAAAGGTTATTATGTATAACAAATATTGAATTAATGAGTTTCGCACACCTAGTTGGTGTGCCAAAGTAGTGAAAGTTAGTGATGGACTACTACTTTATCTGTGTAAGCGCAACAAATGAGCTCTATTCCTTCTGAACGTATGAATCTTCCCCAGTTGGAGTCATTATCAACATCGCGTGCAACTAGTATTACGTCCGTAAACGAAGTTGAATCAGTCGACTTTAGTACAACTTAAAGGCACAGTTTAATTAGATAATAATTTTATTGACTTGTATTTTTTTTACAATAACGAAATTAAATGTGGAGAAGCTTTTTTTTTAAAAACCTCGATAAACATCCGAATTCTTATAGGGATAAACACGAATTACAAACGGTGGCTTGCTATCCTGAGGCTTCACTTTCTTCAAGTACTCTGGTACAAGAACATCCGTATAGCTACACCACTCCGGTCGTATTGGTTTATATTCAATTGAACTAGCGTTCTGAGTTAGCATGTCCTGCAACTGCTTTTGACCGTAACAACCTTTCGGTATCATATAGCCTGACACAGGGTCATGAAGCATCCCAATTACGCAAATGAGGGCAATAACAGTCTTTGTTTGCAACATAATGTCATAATACGAATAAAATAAATACAAACAAATGAAAATAAATACGCGGATGTGTCTTTATCTTGACATGAATTTCATGCTGGTTTTATTGAAAAATAACTAAAAATTCAGTAAAAATAGCTGAAAACCACGAAAAGCCATGAAATTGGAGTGTCAAAAGTTTGGAACAAACGTTGTGTCTAGGGCTACTGCATACTGCAGCTTAAAAGCCCAACGCAACCAATTAATTCGTTTTGATTAGGGGCAAACAGGATGCAAACCAACTTTCCATGAAAGATGAACAAGTTGGTTGAAAAGACATACACTCTGATTGATTGTTAAATCATGATAGAGACCGTGGTATAATAACCTTTTGAAAGGGAATATAATTTAAACACATCGAAGCATAATTCCATTCTATTTCAGTAAGTGTGCAAGCACTGCGCACTGTTTGTATTAAATAATGTTCTGCCTTTACTGGTTTGTTCAGTGAGATGAAACCAAATTCATTTTCTTCAGTTTCAGAGCAGAGACATTTCTCAAAGTCATTATCCGGGTCACGGAAACGAAATAAAGCTTTCATTTACTTTGTCTTAGTGTATCCATCAAATAAAAGCAATATATTAAACCATCAGAGTGAAAGAATTGAATGTTTGAATCAGCAAAGCATCGATTGAGTGCCTGCGACGTCTATGGCACTGAAAAAGAGGGTTCCAAACGATATATATATGTATATGAACAGGAACCCGGTTAAAATTGTAAGGATTATGAAGCATGTTTGAAAAGTAAATAGAGGGTAAGAAAAAATGGAGTAAAGTTCTTCGATACATTGATCTGCTGCAAATAGGGGTTTGATTTCTTTCAAGCATGAAGACGGATATTGGAGTATGAAGTTTCGAAATGTGAGCAACATGAAATGATCCAAAACTTTCCCATAATCAAGTTTAGTAGAGGAAATGTATTGTTAAATATTAGCCTTCTTTCCCCTTGTGCAACATGTTCGCTTTCATCAGAAATCGAGTTCCTTTGAACTATTTCCTGTTAAAGATTGTGAAAGAAGTTGGGCTCGTACGTAGCAATATCAAGATAGATGAGAACGTGCTTTTAGCAAGGATAGGTACAATAAAATATCTCTTTATACGCTTTTGTCATTTTAGAGATTAGTTTTTTCCAATTCAACAGTATACTATTTCCTATACCTTCCCCTTGAATATCCAAAATCCTTACTTGTATTAGTATATCACGTATTTCTTTGAGTGTTTAGTAGCTGTTTTTTATACGAGACGTCGCGTCAAAGATGTTAGAAAGTGATCCCTAGTATAGAGTTTCTTAGCAAGGTTTCTTGCAATCGAGAAATTCAGAACAAATCACATGTTGGATAAAATTAATGCAGTAAGTGAATTATTCGCTGACCAGTAATTTGTACCACATTTTCCGAACACTAATTACGACGGCTGGCAGTGGAAAGCAGTTGTGCCTTAATAGGTTGAGCATTCGCATGCACAACTTTACGGAGATTGCAAAAGCATACAGCTTACACTTTATCTCAATGACAGATCAAACTTTGCCGATTGTTAGCTCTGTGACTAAAGGCTATTCAAGGAGAAAAAATGTACAAACAATGTAAGTTTCTTTTTTCATCCATATTTCCATTGCTGAAGATGAAATAGGGTGGTGAACCAAAAAAGGTTGTCCCCACCAGCGGAAAGAATAAATTATATTGCTTTTTACTCTCAACTCCATTTCTTTGCATCAAAATTTTCTACTCTTTTACTGATTCACAAGTACGCGTACATTGTAGAAATGATTGCACTTCTGTAACTCTAATGTTGCATCTATATTTCTATATACTGAAGTTTTGCCCTTTTCCCTCTTTCATCCCTTCCTGTGTTGCTCCTTTTTGCTGCATCAACTATCAACGAGCTGGAAGAAAACTGTTGGCAGACTGCTGCTGCTTCTGTTCATGCAATAATATTACGTAATGTGTTTTTGTGCAAGTGCATTTTACTTACAAGATTTTGTCGTACACATCTCGCATCGCTATATATTTTTCGTTGCGTTTTTATGTACTGAACTAATCTGATGCAGATAAAATGTACAGTTTATGGTCTGTTTTGTAAATGTGTATATAAGTATAACTTGGGATGCGGCCGTAGAATTATTTGTCAACTCTGACGGACTCAAGTTTGAGAGGGATAAAAAGTGAGAAGAGAAAGAGAGTGAGAGAGAGTAAGTTTCCCAAGGGGAAAGCAAGTGGATATTAGATTGGGAAGACGTAAGAGTTGAAGAGCAAAATGAAACAGAAAAGTTCAAAGCCTCTTTCCTTTCTTCTCATGAGCCCAGACTCTTTTTCATCTGTTTGTAACCACGAAAAGGGACGATTGGAAATGATACACTTTGTATACGGCTTGCTCCCGATGTACGGTAAAACCAGTATTACGAAATATTCTTCTTCTGCACAAAACGGATATTAACTATGAGAAAATTTGAAAAACGATGACTCATGATCTTGATCATTTTTGGTTTCGGATCCCCAATTTTCAAGTGTCTGAGACTAGAACTTCTGACAGAGCTTCAAGCATGGATCACTGATCTCCTACTTTCACACTGACGATGAGATTAAAACTTTCTTTCATTTGGGGAGTAGATTACGGTTGATACCTTTTAAAATCCCAATGATATAACTGCAGCTGTTTTATCATTTTTGGCCGATTTTGGATGTTGTATTGCATCTTACAAACTCATTATTGAAGATGTCATTGCTACGTATTAGGGCGACGCAATGCTATTGACATGATTGTAGAAATCGTTTGGCAAGAACCTTTCTAACATTTCCCACATCGATATTTTGAAACTCAGAGCAAGATAAGTACTTACGGAGATAGTGATAGGATAAAGAACGTATCTAAATTCAATTACTTTCTACTTTCTGTGGATGACACTTGAAACGGTGTTCGTGTTGATGGCTGTAATCATCATCATCATAAATGCTAATTTTGTATTTGATTCCCCATTTACGGAATTAATTACACTTTGAAATTTGAAAGGAAGTATATGTTTGGTGTGCTGTATTCATGGTAAGGGTTCTTCACTCTGTTGGTGAATGTCTTTTGAATGATACTCGGAAATTCTTCTAGAATATCACTTTACAAAGTTCCAAAGGAATTTTTTATTAAAATTGCTGTTGATGGTATTTAATGACATTCATATTATAAAGGGTTGCTTCTGCTTTCAAACCTTTCTCAGCTTTAGGATATGAGTGCAGAGCATCTCTTGTGGGTTCACGTTCATAATTACGGTGTAAAATTCCAGGAGGATATCAATGAGGTAGCTTGGTTGGTAGCTGGTGGAATTCCACAAACAGATTGTAAGCTTTGAAAGTAACATCAACATGCTCGCTAAAAATCCCATTAAGCCATTTGAGCCGCTTTAGTGGGTGCTAAATGGGACCACAAACTCACCCTCGCTCATCCTCATACCCCCGACATTAAACTGAAAATACAAAAGGAGGTAGTATGTGAAAATGAAAGAAATGTACATTCCTCTTTTATACGGCTTGTTAATATCAAGTGACATTTGGGTAAAATGTGTCTTACATGGATGTGTCGTAAGTCACACTAGTGAGAACGTACTATTTGCATTGCATCGTAGTACTTTGCATCATTGTATTCATAGAAAGAAAGTTTTATATGGTTTGTCACTTTCTATCAGAAAGTGTGAAAGTATAATCATAGTTGAAAAATCATTTCTGGGGCTACGTAAGATCATTTTATATTCCGAAGTTTAATTATATGTTTCGCATGGATCTGGATGCCAAACCCGTTTATGGAATTCGAATGAAAAAGTGACATTTTTATGTAACAACATTAGACACCAAGTAGTAGTCGCAACGGGATGAGAAATCTCGTTTCTGCCCCGGGAAAAATCTCATTTAGTAACATTCGGGTAACCCGTTTATTCCCGGGATCCCGATAAGATATTGTGTGTATGCTGGTACATGTTTCATAATTAACTAAACTACTTGTTAGTTACCAAATTTTGGGTTGGTTACGATCTACACATATGTATTTAGTACAGAGACCGGGACCCGGTCGAGATCTCGGGAAATCTCAAAGGGGTACGAAATATCATCGGGTTGCCCATCGAGATCTCATCTGCGACTACTAACACCAAGTCATCAACTTGTCAAATTATCATTATAGATAGAAATAAGATCCGAGATATACAGAGTTTTCTGTCAAGCAAGAATTAGTATTCCGAAGAGACATTGAGATCGAATGGTTGCATAATCATTTCTCTGAATTCTTTTAAGTGTTGGGTTACATTGAGAAATGAATTAAATAGTTTAAAATTTGAACTTTGATAAGCATTTCACATGCTATATGAATGCATATACTAGTGCAGCTTAAAAATTAAAAACAATACGGAAGCGTGAATGAGTTTGTTACAAGGAGAAAGTACTGTAAGGTTATATTTATGTATGTACAACCTTACATATATACTTGAATATGCTCTGCTGGGTTTTGAGCCATTAGTTTTCGTCGCAATGAAAGCATAATGATATGTACCTATTGTAATGTCCCTAAATACATACCTACTTATTTATGATTCGTATATATTGTATGACGCATGCTCTATAAACGTTTGTTAATGTACCTACTTATCATGCTATGTATAAATACCCCACACATTACCCATTCTCATCAGAGTGCCACCGACATCAGAGAGCAACTGACATCAAATGGAGCTCCAGCACTCTCACTCACACGCGTCCCCAAATATTATGTACATCTTATATAAATAGCAAAATCATGAATAAATACAGAATGTAACAAAATCTGGTGGAGATGGCTTCGATCCCCTTCTCACACGCCATTGCAAATTTTTTTGGAAATATTGGTTTCGAGATTTTCAAGATGTCATCATATTTTGATAGCTGCACGACCAAGCCAACATGAAATTCTTCCCAACTTCTTCACACAATTCTCAGAAATTTTTGTCAGCCAAGCAGATATAGACAGTCAACTTTAAATACATAATTTTTTACCCTTTTATTATGCTTCCCAAAAGCTTGTTACGGGTAACACTGTCATCAACATCAATCTCGCCTACTTTTTTCATCCCATTTGAGACGTGGATTTAATGCAAAGTAAATGCAGACCTTGAGGTCATCACACAAACTTTCGTTACTCCTACTTCACAACCTACCTACCAGGTCCAACGATTACAATACGTTTCGCAATGACTTCCGAATATTATCTATGATGACCAGCACGAGATAAACACAATGTACTTGGGCATCTCACTACTACCAAACGTTTTTACACACGTTGATCACATCTAGTCGACAAGCTGCCTCACCCATGGAAACTGGCCCACTGATGAACTGACTATGTTGCTAAATGAGAAATATAAACCGCAGACGAGAATTCCTGCGTACGATAAATGAATACACGGCCACAGATGACGCCGTCTATACTGCCTACAAATTAAACTTGCCAGTCCTGGTGATGATTGCACCTTGTACGACGTTGTTCGAAAGAAGATAAACTGATAAAAATGATGTGCGATAATGATTTATGAAATAAAAATGCCGCTGTCTAGTATGCCCAATCCTAACGTGAAGATAAACCACCAAGACAACTTGAGGAAACAATTATGCACAACCGAATTCTTAGTCATGACGGAAATATGCAAGCCGTCTAGGCCATCGACTAGTTCATTTCATTTGAGACTACTACATGCCGTCATCCATGCTGATTATTGACGTCTTCACCCGGCACTTAAAACCTAAGTCATCACTTTGCTGAAAATTGCTGCAGGACCACAAATTTCAACTCTACGCAGATCGGGACCACTGGACCACAACCTTCATTGGATCAGGAACTTCTCAACACCCGGAGGGAATTACATGACGCTGATGTACTAGTGGAATCTACTCATCTAAAAAATTACGTGTTGTGAAGTGCAAGTGAAACATAAATTTATAAATTATATAATATCCTTGTTGTTTAAATTTTTAGGTAAAATGTCAAATGCTTGTTAGTTTAAAGGAATTAATGCAAATTTATATTAATTAAGATTGGGACAATCTTCTCTGTTACCCGGAAGTGATATGTACCTATTGTAATGTCCCTAAATACATACCTACTTATTTATGATTCGTATATATTGTATGACGCATGCTCTATAAACGTTTGTTAATGTACCTACTTATCATGCTATGTATAAATACCCCACACATTACCCATTCTCATCAGAGTGCCACCGACATCAGAGAGCAACTGACATCAAATGGAGCTCCAGCACTCTCACTCACACGCGTCCCCAAATATTATGTACATCTTATATAAATAGCAAAATCATGAATAAATACAGAATGTAACAATAATGTAGGTTGACAGGCCCATTTCCTTCCTCCATTTCTTTCTATGTACATTCTAATCAGTGTATCCTCCAATTTATTTGCTTTGGTACATAATTGACAGTTTCACGACAACCCAGATCAACAGTTTATTCTGGGGAAAAGGAAACTGTCATGTCATTTTTCAACGATGTTGACCACAGCGTTAATGAAGTTGGTTGAAGTTTATGGTTCTAGTGTTGGTGTTCCAAAATACAGATTGACCATTTGCATTATATCAGTAAATGTTAGAATAAGAATATATAGCCGTGTATAGTAACATCACCATCTCGTTATTTCAGCCGAATAGGTAAATAATGGGATCAAGATCAAAAATGGAAATGTCATTGGATTGGACCTGCCAAAAGGGGGTAACATAAGCACACATACATACGTATAGACTTACACAAAGGCGAATAGAGAATGGAAAATGTAGGGCCAAATGTAAATCCCTAGAGACCAATTTCGGTCTTCCGAGGATTTTGGTCCGGATTTCGAGCTTTGTTATCAGCATCAGCTTGAGGCACAAGGTTATCCCGCACAAAATAGAATCACTACTACCGTCACCTTTCTTCCTTTGCAAGCCTAGAATTTAATGCATCCTTTCTTTTTCTCTAAAAGTATAGTGTTGTTCATATAGATACATAAGTACACATGCATACATGTTACTTTGAACTCACTATATGTTGCTTATCTAGTGTCAGATGACCAGACCAGAACAAGCTTCAGCTTGAATATCAGAAAATGCGTTTGTTATAAAACATGCTTGCACACAACTTTCACGTAAAACTCATTCCCATATTATGACTGTTTTGTTACGTCAGTGTTGTCAGTAGGTATTACCCCTCCGGTTTTGTACTTTTGATAACCCTACTGCCATTCCTGCCCTCATACATATCTCGCATGTTTTGGATTGATGTTTCCATAAATGTGGAGCAGTCAAGACTGCCATCAAAATACAAGCAAAATCCTCCCGGTTTTCATTTCCTGGACGAATAAATGCAGCTATGCTTGAATTTGAAGTTTTGCTTAGGTACAGCTGAATTTCAGAGATAATTCAAGAATTGTCTTTTGCAATGTATTGTATGCATGATGTGATGGATCAACAACCCCATGCAGTTTAATGCATTCTAGTTTGAAATTTATGCTGGTTTAAAATGACTATCCCCCATACCCTATATTGCAACGTAATAGCTTACAGAAACTTTATTGGTGCGTAGGTATTTATTCGACTAGATTCTCACAATACGTAACTACCAGATCTGTATATAAATATGCAATAATTTTTATAGAGGGGTTCCCTCGTTTCCCGTTGACACAAGAAATGCACTTATGGATTGCACTCCATTTCCAGAATATGGTGGTGGATGGTGTGACTCAGACTCGACACCCTTCAAAATGATAGAAAATGGGAACATAATACGGAATTGAATGGCAGTAGTAATGAAGAAGGAAGCAGGGTGAGAATCTGACTAAATGCCATTGAAAAGGACGATTGTGAATTAAAGATATCTTGAATTCCGTCAAAACACAAACCCATTTAGGTATCGTAGCAGAAAAAGTGCCGTACGTACGTGGTGTTCATGTACACCACTTCTGCACTTTCACACAAAGATTCCCTACAACCCTACTTTGCTCTGACGTTTTTGTTTGATGCAATATTCTGATATATATCCTTTTCCAATAAATTGTGAAAATGTTGTGAGCCGATTTCGTAAGCAGTATCAAGGGCGATACGAATACAACAAGAATATTCATCTTTGTGTTGGCCTGACTGATATTCCTTGATATTCTATGGTATTATAATCATACGCAAATGGGGCGAGGGAAAGCAGTGTTCACGGCTCAAAGAGCGATATCAGGGTGTTACTTACAAGTAGAGATATATACTTAGTAGTAGCCAACAACATACACTTGCTCGTAAGATTCAAAGCAGGATCAGCTAAACAATGCCTCCATTCCATCTCTCTTTTTTCAAACCTCTGTAAGATGTGAAAGTAGGAGAACTTATAAATTACTTGGACTTTGCACGCATTTTATGGTGATTCCGTAGAATGCAACCTTTTTGTCAGAAAATTGTGTAACGCGTAGATATACTTTTTCTTATAGCAGACCTCTTTTTCCCCCAACAGAAGCCATTGTAAACAAAAAATGTATTTATGAGACTCGAGACGACAATTAAAAGTATTTTGCACCCTTGTATAACAATACTCCAACTCTAAATTATTCAAGGTTGTAATAAGGACAATGGCAGGGTAGAAAATGACAAGAGTCAATTTCCTTTTTAATTCAGTTTCCACCGAGGAATTACAGAAAAGAACCCGTCCAAATGCAGCTAAAAGATTATTCTCGAAATTTTACAAGGCGGACGGGTTGATTGCTTTATCAAGAACTGTGAAGCTGAGTGTGAGTGTTATAGCGTTTCTCGAGCTTCTATGGCGTCTCGAATTCACCTATTCCATTTACTACTGTTCTTTATATTGGACAACGTTGTAAAAGATGCGTAAGGATATATATACTTATTAGTGGAGCTGGAGCAGCTCCAGAGGCGAGATGAGGTTAGCACCAAAAAATTACTTTTCATCAAAGAAATATCCTTATCCCTTCTCGAGAAGGAGAAACGCCCCATACGCAAAAAGGATATCTTTTTTAAAGATATGCGTTTCAACACTGAAAGTTGAGAGAAAAATTATATAGGTATATGGTATATCATACATATACATATATATGTGTAACTGCTTTCGTAATAATGTTACGACCAGCTTCCAAAGAGGAAGTGAGTCATCAGGCCATGATGCCGCTGCCATACTACTAATAATCAAAGAGTCTCACTCTCACGTAATTTCCCTTCTCTTTCTCTGCATAGTAATCAGGAGTTTATCAACCAACAAACTTGAGATGTACACCAAAGTGATTTGAAAGATTTAGTCATTCAGGGATCACATATAAGAAATGGGTAGCAATGATAACAACGATATTGCCAGTTTCACAATATTTCTTCGTCGAGTTGATGCCTTGCCGCTGGATTGAAGTGGAGTGAAGGGGGAGTTTTCTCATTCAAACAGTGACGAGCTTTTTAAGTACTCTTGAGATTTACGAAAAGATAATGTTGAGCTAGATTTACTGCCTCCCTGCTATGACGCCCTATATGCCAATGCGGCTTCACCATCACTAACCAACATCCATTGCCACTGCATATTGCAAGCTTCGGGTTTACTTTTACGCTTGTACACACAAAACTGTGTACTACACAGTTACATAACTGTCACTTCATCTCCTCAGTTCTCCGGTACTTTTTATCCAGTATGATAATATGGCACTCTAAATTCTCCTCCGTTGTCAGCTTTCCTCACATAACAAGTTCCGGCTTTACACTTTTTTAGTGTTCTCGCATTCAGGAACTATATCTATTTCTTTGTGTGGTGGGAACGAAAATGGTGAATAAGATTGCGACAGAATAAAAATGTCGGGGAAGACGACGCAACAGAAAAAATGTCCATTTATTTGTTGTTTACCTCCTGCAGTTTGCCAAATGAGCTGGAGTGCAAGCAAGATTCATGCAAAAGTGTCTTTATGACTGTCATTTTCCAACTTCAATTCAAAACTCGGATATGGCACGCCCATGAATGGGATTGTCTTTCACTTTTTGCTCTTCGTGTCTCTAAAATAATAAAAATCAGTGGTAATAATGCTACATACATTTGACACTGATGAAGAATACATTATACATGGTTGCGGAATCCATACATACGTGCTTTTCCCGTCTTTCTGAAAATGAAAATACAAAGCAGTAATGATGAAGATGATGAACATTATTATCACGATTATCATTTTCATTTCTTCATAACAATCACATTAGAATAGTGCCTCGATCTATTTCACTTTCACAGCGTGCTCAACAGTTATACCCACTCTGAGAACTTTCACAACTGTTTCCCTTCTTGATGAGTTTTGAACTTTACGTTATTTTTTTGGTAGTTTAGTAGTTTTAGTACACATCATTGTGGATCATTACTTGACAATAACTACACATTGAAATTATTTCAGTAAAAGTTTGGAGCAGGGAGCTATGCTAATGGTTTGTGATTGTTCATGAGATGAGATGACGCGTGCTATGTTTGCATGCATGGACCACAATTATTATTATTGTCACTCCAGGCGACTCCCTTCATGACACGTGCCAATGTAAGTACTACACAGTCTCTGTGTCTTTGCGAGGTTGGTAAAAGTTTGTGTAATTTTGCTGAATCAGAGTTGGAGAGGGTACACTTTGTCCTGCCCTTTATATTCGAGATGCTTGCTTTGCGGCATTTTAGAGTGGTACCCACTACCCACACACGTAATAATGTACACTTTGTGACACATCATCACAAGTCCGTGCAATGAACCTGTAGTGAGAATCCTCTTAAATGAATGAAAAATGGTGATACCTTTTATGAACATCCGCTGCTCATATCCCAGTCTTTTAAAACTGGCTACGCTCAAATGCATAAGTCAGTCATTAAATGAGGAAAAGGAAATACATTATTCATAATCTAAAATGGATACTATAAACAATCTATTGCTTGGATTTAATAATAGGAATACATAAAATGATGCTATAGAATATTGAAATAGAAATTCATATATAAATTGGTGGACATGTCATTTGTCATATTTGTTGCTGATTGTCAAAATAAAGGAATTCAATTGCATAAAATAATAGTGTCAATCATCAGTATCCAGACCCCTTTGGTCTCATGAAGTCTCGCAGTTTTTTTTATCTTACAAGCAAAAAATGAAATATTTCAGTTTCATCTTACGCGAAGGGAAAATGAGTCATTTATTCTACCCTCACTACCAGTATAGTTATTCATTCTATGAAATGAGTCAATATGCAATCCAGTTGAATATTGCGCAATAAAACGATATTAGATTGTTTTGTCTACTTTCCAAAGAAATGATTATCTTCTCCCGTTCGAAATGGGGTTTGTGGCTACGCAATTTTATGGAATAATGCCAAAGGGCGACTAAATATTGTATCAAAGTATTGGCAATGGCAATGGCATTATGTTGTACAGCTCTACCGTATATATATATAGCTGGTAAAGTGGTAATAAAACGATAGAAAACGCATAGTCCACGATCAGATATTTAAAGCAATCTGTATGGCTTGGTAAATATGTATGTGTACAATCCACCCAGCTAAATAAAAGCTTAGTATTATCAACGGGGGAGTACGCTGTCAATCTTTGCATATATCAAGTTGATGGGAAAGTGAGCTGGAAGCTGGACCCTCATCATGAAGCCATCAACCATTCTCTCATTAAATCATGAACATAATAGCTCAAGCATTTTGTCCATAAGCTTTTGTACACATATTCCAACCTCATCTCTATATTTCCTACTGCATCCCTTACCCTCATATAGTATTGTACTTGTCCCGTAATGGGAAAATTATATACATTCACTACATACATTCTCCATTTGATTATCATCTTCTCAAACATATTAGTCTCCTCTTTTTGAAATCTTAGTTTGCACTACAGATTAGTGTCGCATCACAACCTGCTAGCGAATGCATCCACTTGTAATTGCTAGACAGCTAACAAATATCCAGAGAAAAGTAGACCCCTCATTCTATATGCGTCAAACCTATCGGGGTCCAGTTTTAGATAGCTTCACGGAAACATTAATGAATCATGGTCTAGCAAGAGAGTTAAAAGAAATGGATCTGGATGTATTGACTGGTTGACTATGAAAAGGATTGTTTCTAGAAACTCTCAGGAGTGTCATTCTTAAGTCGTTCCTAGTCCCAAAACAAGATGTCCGGTTCATGCTATAGTTTACATTTTAATCTGTTTTTCAAGTAAACTATTTTACCAAATGCTTTTTAATAGACTAGAGTATTTGGAATCTATTGTCCAAAGGATACAGCATTCAAGCTGCATGCCTTTTAAACAAAACAACCGAAATGAGTAAAGAAGGCTCAGAGGACTAGTACGTATCTCTCAGCGATGAAAGTTTCGAGGTTGCCGTGCACGAGTCGAGTGGTGTTGAATTCACTATTAAACCTTTCGTTTGAAGCATGTACGCAAGATAAATGTAATTTCCCCGCAAAGGGTAAGCGAGCGAGGACGGAGAAACGTGAAATCTTGTAACTGCAACCTATTTGATGGTACCTCTTCTGAAATTGGCTTTTGTCATATGCTAAAAGTTTAAAAGCTCACTTATGCACATCAAGGATTCCAATAAAGTCTTATTATTTTCCACTAAATTGGATGAAGTGGAGTTGAGAGCTTTTAAAAGCGATGTATGAAAGGCTGAATGAAGAAGACCGGCTCGTTCCCCATCGCATCCTCCACATGCAACGAAATCAGAAGGACACTGAACAAAATGCAATTCTCCTGCTCAACCAAAAGGTTTCATAGTGGAGTGAGTCCATTTCTTTGTCCTCGTCGGTGCACGCTGGTTTCGTCATATCAAAAACAAAAGACATTATAACCGTTCCCTATTCAAAATAAGAGCACAAACCGTGATGAGGGAAAGCAGGCTTTGGTGCAGTAATAATAACGTTTTACCACCGTTTTAGGTAAGTTCCTGGTGGCACATGTAACATGCAATGCAAGGCTTGCTGGTGAAACTATGTTTTTTAAATATTTACTTTGATTCTGAAAACGGAAACTCTTCTTTCTCCCCTTTTGATGCATTTTCATGTACTTATATAAAATTAATTGCTTTAGATTGCTTTTCAGCTTTCTCAAGGCCACGTATAACATACATTACACTATGCAATAAAATCTTGACTTTACTACCGGTTATATTACATTACTGGACTGGAGGGGTTTAGTTCTTGAATATAAAGTAATTAAGAGAAATTAGATGAGCTTTTACCTTCTAATGAGGACAAAATCGACGTATATTACTTTCACAAATCGTATAGCAGCAGAATAATGGAAACACTCAGTGTTGGAATTATGCTAGCTTCAAAGAAGAAGAGTGACATTTCAATTGTATCGGTGCAAGATCATAATGTAGAAGCCATATCAAAGAGATAATGGGTTGCAATTAATGGATTCTGTAAGGCAATTTAAACACAAGATGAGAAAACAATCATATGTGTACAAATTAAAATTATCTACTTTGTATCCTATTACTTTACATTATTCCTTCAGATTTTTGGTGTAGCGAACTCCTTCATCCGATTTTACCCCAAGAACCATCTCAGTGTAATCCTTTATCATAATCAAGTGAATAATTAACGATTAGTTTAACCATGCTTAAAATCAGTATAATAATATTGTATTACGTAAAAGTTGACTTGAGATCGACTCTCAAGTTGAGAGTTGGTATTACTATACATATATATAGCTTACCGTTGATGTGATTTCATGTAAAGCCTGGTGAAAGTAATTTGACAGTTCAAAGAAAGACGGGCGGTCAGCTGGATTTATTTCCCAACAACGTAGCATCACGTCTTTGTACCTTGAATTCAACGTGCAATATTTCAAAGCATATCATTGAAACCCTTAATATATATTGTTTGTGGGAAGCATCCAATAAAAACTGAGATATATGTAAGTATTACATAAAGAAGCCAATAATTACTCACACATTAACTGGAGCATACTTGGGTCTAAGCATTCGAAGTCCTTTTTCCAGCTTTTCGATAAATTCCAAGCTCCAGGACAAGCCGGGATATGGCACATCTCCAAGAGAAAATATTTCGTATAGAAGCACCCCATACATCCACGAATCTGAAGATGTTGAGAAATTCATTTCTCTCAAAGACTCTATTGCCATCCATCGCCAAGGCAGGGGCTCCTAAGTATTATTTGATATGCTGTATAAGTTGTTAATATTTCGTGCTGTGTGTGTGTATGTGGGGGTCGTCCCACTTTCATTCACTTTCAGGACAATTTAGAGCCACCAAAGAAAATGGTTTGAGAACTCTCGCAAAAGGCGGTGGTGGTGGTAGTAGTAAAAACTAAAAATGTATATATGGCAATGAAAACAGAAATGAAAGGAATACCGTACTTCTTTCTTCTTTATGTAGTTTATGTAGCCATATAATTTCCTTGATAGTCCAAAATCTGAGATTTTGGCAGTGTTTTGATCAACCAGGAGAACATTTCTTGCAGCCAAGTCCCCATGAATGACCTTAATGGATATTTTGCAAAAAGGATTTCGGTTGAAATAGATTTGGGAGGAAATGCAAGTAGTACATAAAAATTAATATGAAAAGAATCTTTTTTGACATTTATAACCTCTTTTGTGGCAAGAAAATCCATCCCTTTAGCTATCTGATGAGCGTATTGCAACAAATGCTTTCGAGTAATGCAATTCTGATCCAAGTCGTCGGGTCTACAAGTTTACAAATCCAATTCCAAAATACAGCTTTGTTTAAAAATGTAAGTAACTTTCACATTAGTACTTGAACTTGAAGCAGTATACAATACCTTTGTAAGTCCAATAATTGATCCGAATTTTCATTTAATGATCCATTCGTATAATTTTCCAGATCTTCTACAGCTATATAATTTTTACGGTTGGATCTCAAATACTTTTCCAGGCTTCCCAACCCACAATATTCCATAAACAAGTAAACAGTGCCTGAGAATTTAAGAGAATTTATATAAGATACATTACCACACTAAATAAGGTCCCAACCATATACAAGATTCGGACACCAAATCTTACCTTTTTGTAGACTCTTTGTGTAAGCACCTTCTAGATTGACGATGAAATCGTGACGTCCAATGTGAGATAAAATTTTAATCTCTCCTAGTAGAGATTGGAGGTAATCTTTAGTAGTATGAGGCTTAGTAGTCTTTACCGCGACTATCTTTCCTCTGCACAATCCTTTACACACAATTCCATAAGCACCAGATCCAAGGTTGTGGCTATGATCTGCGAACAAGTGCCAAAAAAATTGAATAGTATATTACTACAAAATTGTAGACGAATTCAAAGCTAATAATGACTAATGATGATTGATAAGGATATATATTTAACCTATGTCAAATTCAGTTGGGGGTATTTCATACTGAATGTCATACGCTTCGTTTGTAAAACTTTCTTGGGCAGTCCTGCCAATTGTAACCGACATACGTCTGGTAGAATTGATTCTGCCATATTTGAACTCTTTGATTTCTGCGGCTGACAGCATTGTCTAAAATCACCAAGTGGTCAAGTCAATTACACATATTACTACTCTTTCATTCAGTGTAAAAGATTGGTACATCATTTTAAAATGTTTTGCAAGAAAATAGCAAATAATGGCAAACTAACAACTCTTCCCCGGCGGTATCTGTAGTAAAAGAAAGTTATTCCAAAAACAACAAGGCAGCAAATACCAACTATCAACAAAGCCAACCATAGTGGGATGGATGCGAGCTTCCGTTGCGGTAGTCTCCCGTCTTGAAATAATATTATGTACTAGTTACTTTAGTGAACTATAGTTTTGCAAAATATGTATGAAATAGTAGGCTGAGAATTTTTAATTACGCGTGAGACACAAAGTTTCGTTCCACCTCTGTCCACGTTCACGACAATTGCTGAGTTTGACCGGGTTCCATGAACTGAATCCGAACACACCAGTTTCATTAATTTTTCTTAAGCATTCCACATCATCCGTAATGTCCTCATCAATAAGCTCTAGAGTTAAATAACACCCCTTTTCAATGTTTGCTGTCTTTAAAAATTTCTACCTTCGAATCGGATCATAAAACTACAGTGTTCTACGACATTTCTGAACAAACTGAAATTTTTCACATACTATAACAGTCTAATTGACAACCATTTCGCTTGCATCTCCCGAATTGGGAATCCCCATCGGTGGTACACCATTCGTTAGATATCTAAAGAAAGGCAAGCGTTATAGTGATCCTTTGCAGTTATCTTTGCTCTAAAGAATATTATTGTTAAGGAATGATATTACTTGGAAAAGTCCTAGAGAATACTTCCCGCAAAGATCATCTTCAGTACTGGCTCGAAATAAGTTTTTTGTTGAAACCTTGGAACTATTCAATTTGCTTAGTTCTTCAGCCATGCAAATCCCTAATATTGTAATGTTGCGTTATCAATAATAATATTGTTAATACATTAATTGTTTTTAACTGTTTCACGTGAATGCAACTTACATTGGCCCCATAAGTTTTGTTGTATCCGTCCTTCGTTAAGTCGATCTTGTATATCACATTTTTCAAACACTTTTCCCTGAACTAGCACCGTGTGAGAAATAGTTTGAAAAATGAGCAAAAACTGGAACACGAATATGTTTCTTGCCATCATATGATAATTAAATGATATTCGGATTTTTTTTGTTTTAGCATGCGTCGGCTGTACTATTCGTGATACTAAATTCTGTTTCTAATTTTAACCTCGTTTGTTTGTTCATAATTCGTTTGTGGTTATTAAAAAAGACCTGCAACCAAATATAAAGTTTAATGCCTTGATCATCGATTACTGCTGTCTTGTTTCTTATTAGGAAACCGCAACTCTGATGCACTTGAGGTTTCCTTTAATTTTAATGAAAAATAGTAGTTAACAAGGTATCGTACTTATGTATCTTCTAGAAAATTTGTGAATGAACGCTGGCTTGAAATGAATACATGCATAATATAGTAATAAGTGGTTTACCAAAAATGTCTTTTTTCATTCTGGAGGAAGTTTTATTTTCTATTTTCATTCCACATTCATACATTGATCTCCACTTTATTAGTAGGTCTACGTGATATATAACTCAACTCTAAGAAGAAATTGTGATTCACACCAAACCAAAGTCCTTTTCGGAGTAGAATCCGACTTGTCAACCGAGGCATATTCATGAAATACCCCAATGATTAATAGCGCTACAGGTTCCAGTTCGTTGACGAAGAGCGTCTGCTTTTAACAAAGCATTATATATAAGCACTCACTGTAACGTGTGCATAAAGGAGTAGAGTTTTGCTTTCCTTACAGATACAATACATTACTGCTCTCCTTTTTATATTTGTCATACATTAACCGTTCAACGAACAACTTCTTTAGTTTGATTGCCCGTCGAGATTAGAAATTAGGGCAGTGTATGTGCACGAAAGTATATATCCTTGTATAGGCCTGCCGTTTCAAAAGATAACCGTTGACTTTTAAGAATGCTTAAACTTGGCATGATGAAACCAAAACATAAAAAAGTATGCCACCATGTCACATCTCATCTCTGAAATAAGCATAATATTTTGCTTACAGGAGTTTTTATGCCGAGTCAGATGTAATACATTTCTCCAAAGCTCGTGGTTATCAAAAGTATTAGAAAATTTTAATATTTCCGCAGAATTTCCCACTACTGCCAAACGCACACTTTACAGAAAAATTACACTTGTCAGAGAAAGCGCGTTAGTAAAGTAAATATATGAGATAACGCTGTGTGTGAGCACCATTTTTTCGCCATTTCCTTTCTTAATAATTTCAGTGAGCTGTACGAAAGTTGTGAATAGCCAACTTAGGGGATAAACCACATTAACCGTTGAACAAGCTTTCAAATATTCTTGTTCCTTGTCCTTTCTAGCTTTTTGTATATTTACGACTGTGTGAGAATGAATATGATATTGAGTATACCCATATATCCATACACAATACGCACTGCTTTCTATATATATCGTAGTTGTTATTGTTTGTGCATGAGTTAGAGAGTTGAGTTAGTGGCAAGGGTAGAAAAGCAAATGGAGTGTACTGGGGACGGGCTGGCGACGACGGTGAGAACGACGGGATGCCTTCCAGTTTGCCAGGGTGGTTTTTGCCACGATCATTATTTAAAGCATAAATCGGTTTTATGTACAAGTACCAGCCATAATGCAACCGTATGCCTGGGAGGTTGCAGGAAAGTTATTTATGATGATGATGTTTTGGTTTACAGGAAATACTATACAAACGAGTGTGCAATGAATAGGATGCTGTTGCTGGCCGAAAAACTATTTTTCTGAATGAAACATTGGTAACATGCTACGAGCACATTTAAAGTACAAAAACTCGGTGCGTGTGACGTGCTACTACTTTTAACTTATATTTATGAATTCACAATGCGATGCTTCATTGTTTGATTGCAAGTGCTAAAAAATTTTCTCATGAATTCCTATCAGGAACTGTAAAGTGAGATCAAAGGGATGAGAATTATATAGATCATCATGTGGCTTCTGTCAAGCTAATGGATTTTAATGAAAAGCAGTGTTTTTGACAGCGGAGTAAACAGCATTACTAAATGATTTACGCCTCATAGTTTATTTTCAAACGCACGACCCCATATCGCTTTAAAGATGGGATAAAGGATAAACAACCTAAATTTAAAATCGTATCAATGCCTATTACCAAATAATTATGTGTACAATTTTGTCAGGAATCCCTTCCAGTGAGATTACGAATTGACTGTAGTAATGGGGTTTAAAGATTACGCATAAACTTGGGAAAAAACTAAATAAACAGATTATCCATGTCTTTCGGTGTTATGTCTGCCACTTGTATAATTAATTTAAATCTGCATACGTTCAACGTTATGGATGATACAATATTGCTTATGCTCTTGCAATTTTGTGCTGAGCTCGCAGAACAGTTTTTCATGGCAAAATGTAGCCATGTATGTAAAAACTGTGATTGTGATAAAAAATACAGCTGAATATTAAATTATTTTATTCATGATTTGCACGTGAACATTATAAGCTTGATTGATTAAAATTCTTTTGATTACATTTGTCGGATACAAGTTATATAAGCAAGCAGCGCAGACTATGGCTCAAGCTCACTCATGTTCCAGATCCCACCTGAATATATTCTAGTTCTACTACCTGCTCGCTCTTCTTATCCAGGAATTTAACATGGCAAAAATTAGTATATTGGTTTTTATAACTGCCGTCGTTGCAATCACAGTTGCATTTGATTGCTCAAGAGTTATCAGGGAGGAGACGGGCGGTGTTCTGAACTGGCTTGGTAATATCACGTTCAGGGCTCCCGTTACAACTGTGGCAGGCTGGACATTGACCCTCTTTTTCGATCAAGGTTTCACCGGTGTTGGGGTAAGTAATGGAGACAAGTCAAAGTTCTTAATGGAAAATCGACGGCTACCACAACATAGAACTGTCGAATAATATAAAATATGGGCCTTTTTACATCTGATCTGAAAGCTTTTTCAAGCCTTAACGTTGTAACTGGACACATCATTAATTTTCCAGGTCTGGGACGGACGTGTGACCTTCGATGGTTTAGCTAGATGGGCTGAAATTATTAACTACAATGACTCGGATGTAGCCATCAGAGCAGGTGATACAAAGACTCTGAGATTTCGTGTGAATTATCCTTCACGGGACCCTCCCAAACCTCAAGTTATTAGTCTTAGGTTCCAAGATGTCGAACTTTGTAACTAATTTATTTATTTCATAGATTGGGACACTCGGTAGTTTGAGAATAAAAAAAAAGTTTACAAAATCAATTTTCATGACTTTCGCTTCTCTTACTTTCCATGTTGATTGTTTTCATTTCCTATAAAGAAAAATCAACAAGAGGGGGGAAGCTCCTCTGGAAAAAATAACACCTGCCAAACAAGTAATCTCATTTGATTTGCTTTTTGGAGTTGCACTCAACGGAAACATAAAGCATGACAAACAAAAGAATGTGTAAAATGCAGTGGTGAAAGTATCGACATTGACATTGTGTGTGTTGATGGTATAGAAAAAAATGTAACGTAATTTGAGGGGTAATTCGTTTCTATGTATATTCTTATACGAATGACAAAGGACTCGATCAAGTTGATGCCCGCTTTGGTTGGGCTGCACAATCAATACAAAAACCTACGCTTTGAGAAAGACAGTGTATTTTTCTTCACTTTCTGTTTCAAAATTGCAGCTTTTAAAAGTTCTATAAGGAAGAGCAAGCCATAAAGACTTGGATTTCCCTTTCTTTTCCACTTTAGTTTTGCCTCATCATCATCAAATAAAAGTGTTTGCATGTAGGGTGGAGGATGTACCAACAGAGTGGAGTGGCATACCATGCAACCCTAACCTCACGATACGCATATAGTTTTTCTTCCTCATTTAATTTTTCTTGGCATACTCCATATGAAACGAAGAGGGGAAAGAAAGGCAACGATACAAAAAGAAAAGGCAGGCTCAAGCCAAAAATCAGATTGATAGGATTCAAACAAGCACTTCTCTTCATTATAAAAGCTCTCTCTGCTTTGAAAATGAAATACAAGACAACTTTCAACTTCCATCGCCTGTATCTTTTTTTTGTAAGTTTGTAACTTGAGCTCGCAGAAGTTGATTTCATTTCTAAGTTAAAAGCTGTGTTAAATTAGGTAATATGCTGTCAAAACTTTTCATTTCCCATCCCGCCGATTTTTTTACTATTTTCAAGTAAAATTTGCAACAGAATTTATAAAGTTTATATAAATTATGTATGTATTCATCAGAGCAACCACCAAGTCTGTTTTTTTTGCAATCGTAAATTATTATAGTTAGCCAAGATGATTATGAATGCATGATATAAAAAATTGGAGAAATGATGAAAATATCAGGAAGTTCTTGTCTGACAAGATATGGGCAGCAGTAATGATCCATGCCGTAGTTCTTTTGAAGGCATACTTATGGTAAATCAACTGGGGTGACTATAGTATAATATCGAGGCTAAGCAGGCGGAACATCTGGAAGTATAATGCAAGAATAAAGACCATAAATTATGGAGACACATGTCATTTTGCACATGAATAACTTTAGTTTTTATTAATATACGTATGAAATCAATGTCACATGGAGTGGATTGTTTAGCGATTATAATATAGTACACAGTATAATGTTAGCTGACTACAATCTTACGTAAATACGTGGAGTACAATCTTTAATTACGTATCATCGTGTTGTAAATTTATCACAAATACCATCTTACTTTTACCACAAGAATATCATTATTACAATCCTTCACGATTCACAAAGCAATAATAAATCCCAACAGGATCATTTCATACATACATATGTATCCACAGTTTCACTCATTCATTCTTATTAAAAATTCATAACCAATAATATCATTATAATAATTAGTTAGATCTTATTTACATTTCAATATTACACATTACCGATTGTGTATATGTTACATGGATTATATACAGTAGTAGAAATATACAAGAGTACCGAAAGTAGAAAACGATGGCGTGCTTTCTTGAAACAAGTTATGTAACATAACTTTGGAGAGCGTGCCAGAAGAAGCTATTTTGGAAAGCTACTTGTAGACGCGGTAGTTGTAGTAAGTAGTAAGCTTACCTAGGTTTTGCATTTGCAAGGAATTTAAATTGAAATATTTTTTTCTCATTAAGCTTTTGACATTAACGAAAACACTCGGTGATCCAGAACTCGCAAAACTGATTTTACGGCTTAATTAATTACGTATATAATTAAATATACAATAAGTTTATACATGTAGTACACACATAATTTACAGTCACAAACAACCTTGAACTTGTTCGCTAAAATACATTGCATAAATACATCCTGAATGACTAAAATGAAGATCCAAATAATTAATGTTTATATTAGTACAAAAATTGGGCAGTTAAGAACAGATTTGGAGCTGCATTTTACTCCTGTCAAACGTATTGGGCCAACTGTGCGTGTAGAGTTTGTAGTTCAGGACAGAGATGTGTCCATTTTGGTCTATCATCCTGATCCCAGGTCCAGCAATTTGTCATTGTAACGTATCTAAAATCATGAAAATGTATTCATCTCAAATACAAGTAAAGCACATGCTTGAACGAGGATAACATATGCCGAAATTGCCACAAGGCATTGTCTAAACGTCTCTATTACAGAATCTAGAATAAAAATGAGGTTCAACTTACAGTTCATCTGGACAATTAACAGGTTGAGACAAACGATAGCCCATTTTTAAGAATGAGAAGAGATCCGCGTGATCAATTTCCGCATAAGGTTGTTGGGCCAGTGTAGCCAACTCCCATAATAAAACACCAAACGACCACTGGAAAACAAAAAAGGAATGATTGTTTAGTGATACTATCAAGATAAGATATCTTCTTCGTGGACCCGCAACTCACGAGTGCCATGCTATGGTTTGGTTTGCAAATTATGGCATGCTTAAGCTGCATTATTATACGCTTTCAATATGTGACGAGCAAACAAGATCTTAATCATATAGGATTTTTTTTCCTCGCCAGCAATAAAAATTTCTCAAACATTGATTGTTTCTCTCAAGTTGTTGCTGAATCTTGAATTCTGAGCCATCAATATAGCTGTGAAACCATGGGCTTATCTATACAATCTATTAAAAAGAGGTTCCTCTGTTTCTTACCATATCGGCAGCAGCACCAGTGGAACGTGGTTGAACAATGGCTTCTGGTGGCATCCATTTGACGGGCCGACTCTCGGCCGACTCCCAGTGATAGTCATCAGGGAATAAGTCTCGTGACAATGCTCCGTCGGAAACTTTGACAATCAGCTTATCATCGACCCTGTGTAATACAATGAAAGTTGAGATTAGAGGTGCTTTGATGAATTGTAAAAGAGATGTCTTTCAGATAAAATGCTTAAGAAGCGTCAGTATTAACGTAGAGAATAGAAAATACAGGGATCATAGCATCATACATACAGGTTTCGTCAGGTGGCGATTCTTCTTGTGAAAAATGGGGGGCTCACTATAAATCTGACTCAAACGCTCAGCTCAGTTCAATGTTCATATTACAGTGTAAAACTGTGATATTGTATTTCAAAAAGCCTTCCAGTCACTAACCTTTTAGAGAAGACTGAATCCCATATTGATTCAATGGAAACGATTGAATAATTTGAAGAAAACTAATGTGAAATTTAGATCTAACAGTTGGAGTCACCTTGTGTTGAGTGCGTAGACGTGACATGAATCCCTTGAACTTTAAACGAATCATTCCCTAAATCAACAGAATGAAAAGAAATAGCTACCTATACTTACTTATCCCTTCTTGTTCCCTTTTTTCTTTGAATTTTAAAACCAGTCATTCGTGTAAACATTCAAATCTTTATTAAGAACTTGGCAACTTTCTTTTTTCCTCCAAGAAACTTTTTGATCTCCAAAGTCAAGATCAAACGGTGGCACGAATGAAAAACTGAGCAATGGAATGGAGCTCCTATATAGTTTCCTCCCAAGAAACGCGCATTTTCCAAGTAAATGAATACGAAATATACGAATATGAAAAAGTTTTGCATGACAAATAGTTCACGTGACTAACTAACTCATTTTCTGCTTGTATATTGTTAAGCAGACTTCAAGAGGGAAGAAGAATGCAAAGGGATTGAACAAAACACGAACCGTGAAAGTTAAGACGGTAGTTTTTTTCCTTCATGAAAGTTATTAAAACAGAGAGAAAAGACGGAAAGTTGTCGGGAAGCAAACGGGAAGGCAATACATAAAATGGATGGAAATATAGAGAATGATGATTTCCCTTTTCTTTAATTCCTTGTTTAGTTCTCTTGTTGTCGTTTATGCAGTTGCATACTTAATGCACAACTTTTGGCCATGAGTTTCAATGTAGTATGTATTTGGGTAGGGTAGAGCAAGCAACACGCATCTTGCGTAAAAAATGGAGAGTATATAGCCACCCGGATGTTCTCTGTTGTGAGTCTTTTCTCACAGTCTCAACTTGAAGACTTCATTTGTTTACGCTTGAGCCTTTTCTCAGGAAACTTTATGTCACAAAGGCTTGCACTTTAACTACACAACGAGAAGATCATCCGCGTCAGTTAATTCGTATACAAATATAAATATATTTGCCCACTGTTTGTAGCAAACACATTTATAAACAAACATAGCAGTAGTGCAGCTTTATTATTATTTTCTCCAACAAACATCAAGGAAAATGTAGGAAGCCAACAAAAAGCAAATGTTTATTATGCAACTCGACTGACTCTATATACTCAACTTCATCATCTTCATTTCTCCAATACACACATACATTTATCGTCCTTATAAGAAAGACATGCACACTTACTTTGCCGGCTCTAATTTTTTTTTTTGGGCATTTGCTTGCTGCCAGCACCCACATAACATAACACGTAACGGAAGAAATCGTGGTTTGCGTGGCTGAAACCAAAAGTCAAAGGAAAAGTAAGAAAGTCTTTTACAACACACAAAGACGCAAAAGTCAAGATGGTGCCCTGCTGGTTATAATGGTTGATGGTGGTGGTAGAAAAACTTGGAGCAACTTACACCGCTACTGCCACTGTTGTTGAATGAAATCTCTTTTTTTTTTATTTGTGCGTGAGTTTTAGTTTGAATAGAGTGTTGGGAACTGACATATTGCATGAGATGATGAATACCTTTGAGTCCCAGGTTAGAAAGAAAAAAAGTATTATTATTTGTCTTCTTTCTCCTTCGTTTTTATGCGTAAGTAACGCACGTGAGGGAAAGATATTTTTCATGTGGAGGTAGAGAAAATGGGAAAAAGTGGATTTTCTATGTAAAGACTTTTACCATTATATGCATGATAGCCTATTGTAGTGAATGATGTGTCACGAAATGATGGTAATAGAAAAAATAAGCCCCTCTCAAATGAGACTCTGAGACTCCATCCAGACAAAATCATATGGTGAAATGTGTTTTATTTTATATAGGTATACAACTGTCTGATTTCCCTACTATTTCTAGTTTCCCCAACAAATAAGAGACTGAAAAAACTGTAATCGTGGAGGCTTCCCTCGATGGAAACCTTGAATTTCTAAGGTAGGCATATGACATCTAAAAACGTTCAGACTATGGAGACAGGCATCACAGCATGAAACCAACAAGATCTCTAACAAATTGTTCTTTACTGTGGAAAAGGAAAAGCTACCAGCAGAAACATTTTTGTGGTGTGGTAGTGACTTGGCCAACTTGCACTTTCATTTAGTTCTCCTCTCCACCAGAATATCACATCACTGAATCATTATCATCGGTGTGCACCAGGATGCATTATATGACAGGGTTGCCTGGTTCAGGTTCAGTTAGCGAGCAGATAGTAAAAGTAAAAAGTGTATGTATACATGTATGTATGTATAAAAGCATCTCTCCATGTAGGAGAGAAGAGAATAGTTTGTAAAGATTTGTTGAAAGAAGATGAAGGTTAAATCCCTGGACTACCATGCATTAGCATTGCCGTGCTGAACTTAGAAATGTTGTACTTACACACAGTTACGAGCTGCTACATCTCGATGAAACACATTCTGTCGGTGTAGAAAAGCAATCCCACCAGCAATTTGGATAGCCATATGAACTATTTCTTGGGTTGTAATTGGCCTGCCAGGACCAGACCGACAACGTTGAAGAAACCTGCAATAAATGAGAAAAAATATTGAAAGCTTAAATGTTTTCATAACTTTTCACACACAGTAGTGGCAGCGTAGCGGTGGCTTCATGGGGTCTCTCAACTTTTTGCACTTATATTATCAAGTTACAAACCGTGCTGTGAGTGGAGTGAGTACGAGGTCATTTTTCCTCCACACTTTATATTTTTTGGACGGCTAAAGTAATTTTTAAAATTGAGACATAATCTTCAAAGATTAAGATATTTCATTCCAAACTTCAAATTAGAAATGACTGTCTTTATATTTATGCATAGTAAACCCCTATATATATAGCTAAATTCTCGCCTGTGGTTGTTGAAGCCAAAGTCGTTCCAATTCTATATGCTGCATTTAATGTTCCTTTCTGCTACTCTGCGTGGCTGCATCTTGTAATAATATTAGCATAATGGTACACATGGCTCCCGATCCCATGCCACAAACTTGCCATACGACCACTACACTACTATATATACTATTCCTTACACTACATTCATTTCTCTGCTTATGTCTGTTTTCCAAAATTGTTTCATTCCATTAACTTGGAATATTGTGAGTGGAAATATGAGGAACAATGCAATGCACAATATTGCTTCTGTATAACTAAACATACGAGCGCAGAGACTAGAGACAAGCTGACAATGAGTGAGAGACCCTACAAACAAAACAGGAAAGGGTTGTAATAACTTAACCTAGTGTAGTTGGGGCGATTCCCTTTCCTTCCTTCCGTCTCTCACAAATAAAACTGATATATTCCATCAAAAATATGTGCACATCATAACTCCATTATTACATCTGCTCCTAGCACACACAATAACCAGAAAATTTTCAGAAATAAATGATTGATTTCGTCTGGAGATAACAATTCTGGTACTCCATATCTTTCTGTATGTCTGTAACAATAATAATATCATCATCGTGTACCAGCACTAGGAGGAGTGGAGTAATTTTTTCATGTACATCTTCACCCTTTCTAATATAAAAACATATTTATGCATATACGGGGACATTTTATGAACAAAAGCATACCAAACTTTTTTTTTAATTCACCATTTTATGAATCTCTAAACTAAAACAACTTTGAATGTTTTTCATTCACGAAATCAAGCATCCTGCTGGAGTGCAGTGAATAGTTTTTGTACAAGTTGAAAAATTAGTTGCATGAATATATCTCATCCTGTTAAAAACTCATAGAAAAACATGAGCTTCCATAATTTTCCCTAAACTAAAAAAATGCACTCGTTTATCTGTTGCAGCATCAAATTAAAATGTGCATATGGTTCCAATTTGACATCATTTTTAACCTCCGTGGCTACATTGTATTGTATCTGCTGCATTGTTTCTGAATTTTGATGAAGATATTCTGCGGGAGCTGACAATAATTATTATGGGCGAGCAGGCAGCCGTCAGTTTGGGAAACAAAACTTCTGCTTGGATTAGGATGCTTGTTTCAGAAGCAAGTAATAATGTTGTTGTGTGCACCTCTCTGTCTGTTGTCTTTCAGAAGACAAACTTTCATCCTCACGCACAACAAGCAAGCAGACAACAATATTACATTTTATGTTTACATATCCCATTCAGTTTTTTTTTGTTCACTCATGAAAAAACACCATCCACTTAAGGGAGACAAGTAGAAGACAACAAGCAAAGTGCAAGTCAAGGGGACGGAATTTTAATTTCTCCCCATCCATACCAACATAACGATATGAAAATGTGAATTTAACATGACTCAACACAACAACAGTGTCATATACTTACTTCCTTATCACTTGTTGTTTTTCACACGTAGCAAAAAAAATGAGCATGTATTTTGTAACACATACACAGAATTAATATGTCATGATGATGATGATAATATGTAACTCACTTCACATTTAACGAGACCTTCCACAAAGTGCCTTCTGTCTGCAATCATTATTATTATGCATTACACTTATTATTAATATTTTGTTTCTTGCCTTTTCAAGTTGCGGAACCCATCATCAGGATAGATGAGGAATGGTGGGACACGCTCTTCAGCTGCCACCCCAATGACGGTATACACGTGTTTATGGACCATACCCACTAAAGCCAGTCCTTCATGAAGTAGCAATGCCATTTGTACTGGTGACGAATGATCTGGATAGAAAGAAAAAACAAAAATGTCATCATCAAAATTACCAAAGATAATGCATGAATCATTCCATACATAATATATTTAAGTAGATTAAATTTTTCAATTTGACAAATTCAACTTTCAGCTCGGTACTAATAGATGCTTGAAAAATTCGATGACTCATATAAAACAACACAAGTATGAGCCAAATTATTGAAGAACAATTTAAGAGTCCGATAGTTTCTACATTCTTTAAATTACGTTTAGAGAGAAAGTGTTTAAACAACACGGAAAATAATTGGCTTGTGCCGTGCCATTGCTGGCTTAAGTAATGTGTTCATGCGAGAGAAAAAAAACAAGGAAACAATAAATAAATACAAAAAGAAAGTCATATACCGGTTATGGCAGGGATTTGCCAGAAAAGCAAAGTTGACTACTGCTGCTGAGACATAAGCGGATTACGAGCAGTGAAGGTAATTGTTACAGCGTAGGAGACAGCAATTTCATTTTATTTTAGCACTGCCATATAACACCTTGTCCATGTTCAAAACCAAGGACTAATGGTAATGATGTAGACACACAGAACAGAGAGAGCAGAGAGACAAAGATTAAACTAAATAAGCAAAAAAAAAACTACGGAAAACTAAAATGTTTGAGAAAAGCTTGTTCCCGTAAAAACATGGGATGACGACGACACAAATCGTAAATGTATACAACGTTTTCTTTCTAACAACCATTTTAACTGCTTTCTACATTTCTTGCTCACGTATATACTTTTTTGTAGTTGTACACACGCTCTATCATTATTGCTAGACGTGCTGATTCTAATAGGCAACTATTTTTATTGTGTTTGTTTGCAGTGTCAAGCGTAAAGCTTCTGACCCTAATTACTGTAATGAAAGTGGGGACGTAAGCATATATGTAATATTTACTATAACAAGCACAATGTGTTTATGAAATATAGAGATTTAATGGGGGAGAGTATAAACTATAAACTCCATGGATAAGGTTAGTAACTGAAGGAATTGTGCCCATAAAAGTATATAGGCTAGTCGGCTGATGGAATTATTTTTTGGAAGGCATGTTCATGCTTTACTGTCATTATTTTCAGCTTTATGAGAAGTAAACTTTGAGGTGAACTATAAAATGCTGCTTAGAAAATTGCTAACCAAGTACAGATGTATGTATTTCTTAAAAAATTAAGAACGAAAAAAATGAGAGTATCATGTTTGTGACTCGGTACTAGAGTTCACTGATTTGTCAGACTTACCAATGACAGTTTTGACGACAACTTTTTCCTCAGATCCATCCATTTCGAGAACTGTTCCTTTGTAAATTTTTGCAAATGTTCCTTCCAGAATGATGCTCTGAAGACGAACTTTGCACCTGGAATGGTTCAGAAAGTTTTTTTAGATATTGAAGCAACAAACATAAAATCAAAATCCCACATTACCCTACTTTTTGCTATATGTAATGTAGTTTTGCATTGAGATAAGTGAAACAAGATGGAAGGAAAGGAATGCATAACATTTTATATCGCACTTAAACCATCCAGTTTTATGGAGAAGAGGATATCAATGTTATGTTGAGAAGCGCTTGATCACGTACCTTTCAATGGTCATTTCAGCCAATTTACATGAATTAGAATCGATTGTTGAATTGGATATTTCCGTGTAGTGTGCGTTTGGCTGGAAACTAGAGTACGTGTAAGAGCCAGAGCCGAGACAAGGGGAGACAGATGAGTAGTGATGCGGTGATTCGGGTCGAACAAAAAGACTTCCACCGGATGCTGAGGCTGTGCCGGTTCCTGAGCTCAGGGATGTATCCTTCCCAGTTCCACTTGTGTCCCTGTGATCATCAACAAAACTCAATATGACAATCAATCACTAAACCTATCCAACTAAAAAAATACATCCTGGACATCCCATAAATGATTTCGCTGAGGTGGGTACTCACGTACACAATGTGATACCTATACTGTTTGTTTTGTTTGTTTGAAAGGGTAAAAATTTCTACCACAAAAAAACAACGAGGAAATGCCAAAAAATACTTTTAATAATTTTTACTCAAGAGCAATAATACTAGCAAGCTTTACTGTGTAGCACATTCCGCTCGCCGTTGTCGACGAATGTTTGCTAAATGGAGGAATTGAAGCCGAGGCCACTGTCTCAAACACGACTACTTTTATCCAGATACTGTAATCTTTGTGACAAGGCAATTGCGTTAAAATTTCTAAATTAACGCCATTGTTTAATTTTCTGTAAGGAAATCTACGCTTGATAACAACAATGGAGCCGTGAAATCTAATGGAACACGCATATTATACTACTGCATAGTTTTTTTATGTCTCGCTATAGCTCCACCGACCGTGTATCAAGACTGAATATATTTTCATTCTTTCATATTATCCAACTCCAACAGTATCGTCGCGTGAAGTAAGAATCCGCTGTCGGAAAATGTGCAGACACGGAACAATGTTCTTTTTGAGTGAGCCAAATGAGTACAGCCAAAATTACTATTGCTTTATTATCTCCATTACTTTCCTTCTCTTCGGCTCTGTCGGCACTTGAGCGGCGAGCTCCGCTATTGCAATGCATATTTTCATGACCATTATTATGACCAAGAACATCATTATCCAGACAAAGTAGAAAAAAGGCTTGGCCATTCAACGCAATTTATTTCTCATAGTCCTCCATTTAGTCATTAGCCAATTTTCTTAGCGTAAAAAATACCCCAATTGCTAAAAAGTTATGCTTACTTAGGCCCAGAGAAATGCTAACAACACGCTTTTTATTATGAAATACGCTTATCATTACTCACAAAGTTATTGCGAGGTAAAGTGCTCATGCTATGCTTCATTTTGACTTTGCGACGAGCAGTAGTCCTCATATATATTTCCATCTCCACTTACTTACATTATCATCGTATTTATTTTGTTTTGCCAGGTCAAATGAAGCGATGCGATTTGATGATGGAAAAGTTACAGTTTGCCTTTGCTTACACAAAATCTGTAGTTCTATATAGATCTATAGAGAAACAATGACAATAGAGAAATATCATGCTATGCTATAATGCTATATATTCTCTTGACATTTTGTTCCATTCATTCGTAGCTCTTGCATTTAATACGGATTACGAACGCTACTTGCTTAGATCTTGCTGCATCACTTGATTCTGGCATTTTTCTCTTCCGGAATAATAAAAAAAGTGATTGCTATTTGCTATAGTATGATGATATTGTGCGTTACTTTCTTTCATACGCTGCGTTGCATCTTTATTGTAGCCAGCTGGTGAGTTCAAGGTAAAGTCAAGTAAGTCTTATTGTAAGTCTATATTCGGGATGCTTACTGTTTCCTACTATATTATTTGACGGTTTAGTGAAGCTTAATGCCAATGCCACTGCTGTGTGGTGACGAGTGAGTAGTCGATAATGCAGATTTCACCATCTGTTACCATCAAAAGCTTAACGCTTCTTTGACTGGAGTGGGCATAATATTGCAACGCACATTTCACATGAGTCGTAGTCATAAACTAGTATTATAGCTTGCATACAAGAAATTTCTCTTTTCTGGCCTGGCATATTGTTGAATTAAGAGGAGAACGCGTGAGTTGAGGATTTCTCCAGAAGAGTCCAAGACAAATTGCACCATTGAAGCGAGACATAATCCGTAAAGTTGTTGGAAAGATATGGCAAGATGCGAATAAAAGTTATAACTATATTTTTTTCGGATGTGGGATACATCACATAAAACTTACACGTGTAGAAAGCCCCGGGATTCCGCGGTGCGATTTCCTTTTCTGGCTCGCACATAAGCTGCGGCAAGGACTGCAAGAAGGATGACCATAAGTCCAAGAGTGCATCCGCCAACAATATAGATGATGGACGAGACATCCGGGCTAGCTTCTTCAGCTGTAGATATCATGACCACTTCGTCTGTCAAACCAATCTTGGCATTCATCCCATTCCTTACAACGCCAACGCTTGCAACTCCACCACCACCACCACCACTAGTACCACCTTTATTCTGACGGGAATTACTGCCAGGATTATTCTTATGATGAGTTGAATGGTGCTGGTTAGTGGGCTGTGTGTGGCCTCGATGATGACTGCTTCCACTGGTTCCACCACTGTTGCTACTGAAAGGAATTGTTGGCATCTTGTCTACAAAAGCGGGGAGGGTGGGAGCACAAAAACATACAATAAAATTTAATTGGCCAAAGATTGACAGTCATTGTTACGCTAATTTCCCCCATTATGGTGAGGGTAATAAAATCGCTCATTTAACATGTTCTTGTGAAAGATTTGCAGCCAAGGAAGTGAAGTACACAATACGGTTTTGTTGTGGATTCCAATATACTTCAATGAAGCAAGTAAGAAAAGATGAAAAAATACTCTTGTACAAATTCTATTGTATTAAAAATGTAACTAATTCAGATACATGAAGTATAAAGTCCTTTGTTCAACTCTTGTTAATTTTCTTTGAAGACTGATATATGTTGAATCAAGGATTATAATGGAATATTTTCGACACATTTTATCAGCGCATGTGGGATTTACTTGAAAGTCATAAAGCAATTACTAAATCCACTTACCAGCATTTCCTTCCAGGCATACTTTCTTTCTTTTGAGCACAATGGTAGTGACCTCATTAACCCTGAACTTGGGATCGGCTGTGACATTGATGGTGAGCTCCACAAAAACCTCATCACTTCTTTTACCAGTGCAAAGCATGAAAACTGTAAATGTTTCTGTTTCCGTTGGTATTGTTCCGTTCCATGGAATGTCCAACACTGGCTTCTCTAAAGTGATAGGATCGGATATGTCCACGGATGCCGAATAAGGAAGCTGAAATAGAGAAAATAATGTAAGCTTCATTACAACGTGTTTTACATGTAAACATCATTGAATCCTCATCTCATTACATTTATGTACATACAAATATGCTGCTACTAGTTATTTAGGGTGCGTCATATATACGCACTCCCATTGTTTCGTAAAATTAATTGGCATCAAAGAGGAATGTTGATTTGCAGATAAGCTTGTATATGCTCTTGAGTTTAGATCGTTGCTAAAAATAAAAATACCACTGCATCCCACAGAATTACAAATTAATCCGCTTTGAATACACAGAGAGAGTGGATGCGGTAGCATTTTACTCACTTCTTTTGTGCTGACTAACAACCTACCTCTGTGACCGACAAATGAGCCTGATGAGTACTGATTGGGAGGTTCACAAACGCATACATCGTGTACATGAAAGAAAGCAGTGTTGTGTATTGTGTATTTTTCACTTTAATCTCAATTCTACAAAGCGCATTACTCAACGCTTGCTATTATATGTGTTTTCTTGAGGGCAACGTCCAACCTAGCACATCGTTTTACAAATTGTAATGGAGAAAGTACATGACAGCGATTTGTTTCTGTCTAATTCCCAGTTCCGTTTGCCACCATTTCAAATGAGGGGAAATGTATATAAACAGGCATCTAAAATAAAATGTCAGATCCTTATCCCCAGCATTAATAATTTTCCACGCATTTATTAGCAAAGTGCACGCAAACCTAATCTTTTTTCACGGCTCGGATTCTTAATGAGTATTATTTAAAGTTGAGAGCTCTGACTATGAAGCATGGACACAAAACGATAATGATGATGACGAAGATGATGGTAATGAACATAGTACAACCGTGCATGAACATTCACGAATCTCAACTTGAACACCGTTTCATCTCTGTCTTGTCTAAAATGAGTACACGATGCGCGGTGGTTTCTTGCCATTCAGCTCATCATTTAGATTATTACATGTCTTCTTAATGTACAATTTTAGCAAGCCAACGCCATATACAGGACAGCGACATCATCGGTATATCCGAAACTGGAGTGAAGAGATGCCTTTTTTGAAGGATGAAATATAACAACACTTAGTTACACACAAGATATTTTCGACGAAGACCCCTACTGTTAATGCTCTCTATAATTAGACGAAACTTTTGTATACATGCCTATACATAGAGAAGAGATTGCATAGCCATTACTTTCCCGTCAAAACTTAGCGAAGAAGCTAAAAAATCTTTTGCTTGGCAGTAGATGAAATGAATGTGATAAGGAAAGTTTAAAAATGGCTTAATGGACTTTTGAAGCGGCTCCTTTCTTCATACAATACCAGTCATGTGAATTGCTCAGAAAGATATGGAAGTTGGGCTTTATCGTTAACCAGTCAGGAGCATCAGAAGAAGAAAACTTGTGTCAGTCAAAACCAAAACACAACCTGCTTCTCGCTTCAAGTAGCTGAGTTGTAAGAGATCTATTTAATAATAAAAATTTCATGGGAAATAGCATAAAATTTAAACCAGACTCTGACTGACTTGTAATACCAGACAGATTTAGGTATATTACCTGGCTCTAGCTCATGAATTTATGCTCAAGGATCAGTCGGTGGTAGTGTGAAAATGATATTCAGCTTCTGAAGTGGCATAAAATGAGACTCATTACGAATCTTTGTTTTTTCCGAGAACCATTGCAAATGTAGAATTTGTTTGTTGTTCCACAGTTGAGAGCAAGAGAGGAACACGCATGGTGAGTTGACCGATTAACAATTCAATAACCCCATTTCATTTGTTTGTTTTCGGCAAGGGCAACACACATATCTGACAGTTGTGTAAAATAATATCTCTGGTGGTGTGGTGGTATCGGTATCTTGATCTTGCTTGACGATCAAACGTTCATATTACTAAACATGATAATTTTTTCTTGATTGCTTCTATTTTAATCCTCCACCATAAAAAAACTATTATACCTGGATCATGAAAGAAGAAGAAGAGGGATAAAGGGATAAAGTATAATAGTTTTTGTAAGAAATGGTTATTATTTCCATTTTTGGACAGCTTATAACAACGATGGAGCCTTGTGTCAAGAACGAAATGCAGACAAAAACAGGCTCAATTTTGACAGCAGCACTGCATGGTTGTGAGAAGATTTCTCATAGAAAGTTGAAATGACTGGGTGAGATTTTGAAGTACTTCGGCTTTTCTTCTGTCAATCAACAGTGACCATGTCCGTGCATTTTATTTTCTGTAATCATCTTACATGCTATCAGTTTGCCTACTGTCTACCACTTTCTTCCATGTGTAGATTTAAATGACATATTAGCCAATTTCCAATTATTGTATCGAGTTGCTAAACAGTTTTCGTCAATTTTGTATGATATGCGTGTACCTAATATATTTTATTGCTTTACATAAAAACCAATGCTGCCTAGATGCGATAACTTGGTTAAGTCTAAAATGGTTAATTGAATGAGGAAAGAATCTCATCTCTTCCACTGAATTCAAGATTCTGTGACTTAACTCAGCATTTCTGGATTTACACAATGATTTCAATCCGTTTCCTTTTGGGAGAAGACTCAAAAGACACGCTCTTTTTTCTCCTCCCTCTTCATCACATCACATCACCTCTTCACACCATCAACCCATTAACGAAACGCCTGCAGAGGAAAATTGAATGGAGAAGGCAATCGTAGAAAAAGGTTGGAATGAAATAAAACAGCAAGTCATTGCAAGTGACAGAAAAGATTCAAATCACAGGTTGTGCCGAGACAGGAAACAACGTGCAGAATGTCATAATGAGACTCACTAATGCTTTTTAATTATCTCGGCGTACCCCCGCCTACTTTTCCCATATGCTTCGGAGACATATCTCAACTGATCATCATTTCTTCGAAAGAATGTGCATTTGGTAGTCTTTATAACTTCTCCAAACACCTTAATTCAACATAAACACATCGTTCTCTCTCATACTAACGATAAGTCTGGGAGTAACATTGAAAGACCATAAAATGTTATTACAAAAGGCAGAGAGAGTGTGTGAAGAAACGAATTCTTAAACATCAAACAAGTACATACATTTCACAGAATGATAAAAAGCGGATCAAGATAAATCTAAGATGAGCCTGGTTAGCGTTGCCTTTTCAAACTGACTTACAAGTTGCGTCTTTTCACTCACAACAACGCATTTATTTCTTCGTTAGTGAGCATGAGTCGTCAACTAGATTCAGTCATAAAAAAATCTTGTCATTCTCCCGTATTGTAAAGTTGTATTAGAACTACTAAGCAGTAGTACAAACCTACCAAACTTCACAAACATGAGAAATACTTGCTGATATGGAAGTATGTATGTATATATGGTTCATGTGTGAAATAAAGTGAAGAATGTATTCGGCAGTTGGTCCTAGCTGCTGTTGGCAAACAAGCATATAAATACCTGGGGCAATGAGACCTCTTTAAAATACCTGAGGCAATCTGTCTTACATCTCTTCCTTTCACTTTACAACGTGAGTATGATAACATGATAAGTACATGCATACAAACTATACCGCACAGATTTGTTAGTATAACTCGAGCATTACTTCCTACTCAAACTCAATCTGCGGAGATTGCTGGAAGGAGTAGGTGCATATGTTATCTTCTAAATCTGCTTGTATATAGTGTTGCTTGACACCTAGTTACGCATATTTGAAAAGATGCCAAGTTTTTATCAAAATATGATGATGCAAGTTGGTGGAAAGGTAGCTGCCTAAAATCCGTTGGAAGCTGCTGCTCTTTTGAAGTAGAGCAGAGGTGGATTTTCTCTCAATTTTCTCTGAAGTTGCATTTATCTATTTGAATACTTGCATAATGTATGTGTCCTGGAATATGAATCCTGATCTATAAAAACATCTAGATCTCTGTCTAGTATGTCTACATAAAAATATGGGACCGATGATGGCTGTGACATTAACGTCTTTGCCATTTCGATGCAAGTATAAAAATGTTCTTTCTCGGAACACTTTCAAATGGAAAGTGATATTATGGGGGATAGACAACTTTTCTCATTTTTACTGAATGTTGAATGTTTGGAGATTGAATAATGTGTTTGGGACTGAGCACATCATCAAAATTTTCAAACATCATAAACGATTCAACATACTTTCTCAATGAATAACATTTAATATTCTACTGGTTGTTTTTGCATAATAATCCTCCTTCTCTCACTTATCCCTTTCCATTGACTACACATAATTTTTGCATTACGGTGTGTGAACATAAAATGCTAATAATATTATTACCAAGTCAAACATGCAACTGCAACTTCAAACGTAATGGATTTCAAAAAACCTGAGCTAAAAGCTAAGCCCCTCTACACTTTTCTAGTTTTCGGATAGTTCAAATTGAGAGCCTCATAATATTTGCGAGTTAAGCCCATCATCTTCCATCATCATTAAAATCCCTCTTTGATTTTTATCGATGTTTTTCTTTCAATAATGTATGCAAAAATTCCAAAGCTGTCTTAACTTTCAGAGACTCGTTGTATCTTCGTTCCGTAATCACAATCAGTGATGTGATAATATAATGTTCATGTAAACCAAAACGTAAACTCATTTTTCAACTTTTAAAGCAATGAATATTCATGGTATAATTACTTTGTTCTGCATTGGGCTTTAAGATGGTTGATTGCATCTCCAAGTGTTTTTATGCTACGGCTACAAGAATACAAACGCATGTATTGGAGTAGTATTAGTAGTATATAAGTGCATCTCAGCGCCAGAACCATATACACCATAGTTAGTGTCTAAGGATTTATTAGGATGAAAAGAAATGAACTTTTTATCCATAAGACATTCGTTTTGCCTGATGTTGTGGGAAATAAACTGCTTCACGGTGGATGACAGCCGTATGTATATGCATATTAAAAAGGGTTAACAACTGCATAATCTTCCTTTAGCACTGTTATTCTAGCCGCAACAAATCTTGTGTGAGTCGAGACTAAAAAGCTTTATGGTTTATGTTCCTGAGAGTGTGTATAAACCATTTTTTCTTCATATATGCTTTTGGCTTGGGTGATATATTCTTACAAAGTAGTCATATACCGTATGTTTTTCTTGAGAGAGAGAGAGAGCGAGAGAGCGTTACATTGCACACAGAGAAACTTTGTGTTGGGCTCTAAAGAAAAGTATCTTTTATATCTATTTCTCATCCCATATTTGACTTTCGGAAAAACCTCGTCTCCCTCTGAGAATCCATATATCAAAATCTAAACAAGGCTTAACTTTAAAACTCTCTTCACCAAGCGGAGTAATAATTCATCTGGATAAAGCCAGGCTCAAGATTAAAACAGGCAGAACTCTTGAATTAAATCCTTTCTTATGATTATTATTGTTACGATTATTATTATTATTACGTTTGTGTGTGATATCTTAACTGAACTTCTTAGAGGAAGGAGTCAGGAGTCATGCTGAGATTAATAAATAAAAGAGGACAACCTAATATCATCATCGTCAACGTTTTCCATTTAGCCTTCTATGAATTTGTAAACAAATGCATTTATCAACTCATGCTTAATTGCATGGCTTCAAGATTAACTTTTTATTTATATAATATGTACTATTGACTATGTACACAGAGAAATATTTTGTCTATGCATTACATGTTAAAGATAAGTAATTGCTCATGCCAAATTAAAATGTTCACCTCATCTGAATTACCGATTCAGAGTTATAGACAACGAAAAACGAAACAACATTAATTTGTCACCAGCTGCATGTTGGAGTATGTTAAAAATGTTTACCTTTGCTGGTTCAAGGTTTTAGTCATTTGATCATGTGCCAACTTAAGTCAGAAACGTATAACGTGTAGTGACTGGTTAAACTCAACCACACCTTGTTGAAGCTGTTGAAACATGAGATTATTTGCAATTAAGGAGAAACAGTATATTGACTAGGATTTCAAAATTAATGGTCTCCAAGCTTTATTGTTTCGTAATAATAATCTGGAGGACATGTCATGTACGTATTTGAAGAGGATGTAGTATAATAAAGATTTATAATGATATCTTTCTTCTCTGAGTTTAAACTTTTTTTTATTGCTGAATGGAAACAGAAACCCCTGGAATTTATATATAAAATAACGAACACGAAATATAATGTGTACACAGAAACATAAATGCAGCATCGTAATCAAAGTGGACATTTGAGACACCTGACTAATTGCTACGTGAAAAATATTCTCAACATTCTAACAAGGCACGTCCAATCGAATGGAGTTTAATTACATGGTCCTAATTACTACATGGTCATCCACCCCTTTTTCATCGTTTTTGCCCATGCAGGCTCACAATAATTGCCATTTCTCATCCCAAGTAATGATGTGAGTGGAGGCACCCTGCTAAGCCAAACTTTTCTAGATAGTTGCAATCATATCTACACACTCATCCAATGTGTTGTGTGCGTGCTCGGATGATCACATTTTTGACTTTCTGATCACATACGACCATTCACCTAACCAGAACTATTATGATTTCATCAAATCAAACTACACATTGAAGCAGTGCCGAAACGAACATTATATTGCAACATCCCACATAATACATACATTTTTGCGTCGCCTACATCTCAACAGTTGAAATAGGACACTGAAACGCTCGATAATTGAGCTACAAGGTGTGAGCAAACACAATCACGACGACTGCAACCCGAAACTTACTTCGTGGTTTCAGATTCTGTCTTTTTTCTTTCTCATTCTCAGCTTTTGTGTAGTCCTCCACTCCAATCTCGTTACTTTCGTGAAAACGGCTTTAGTTGGATGGATAAGTTATTGGGGTGCAGCAGGAGCAATCCTTAATGCGATTTCAATTGGGAGAATAATATAAATTCTGTAGACGTAAATTTCTCATTAATTTTTTGTGTCCTGGTTCCTTTGTGCACAATTCCAGATGCTCACGACTATCAAAGGCTTCAATCAAATATTATTATTATGGGCACAAGAGAAGCAGTGGCATTTGGAGGGTGTAACACCACACGAAAAGAAGATAAAATGGGAAAAGAAATACATTATGATGATGACAAAACAGTTCCATGCCACTTCTCAGAGCAGTGGCATGTAATGCGCATTCATTCATTTTGGACTCAGTTTGTTAGTTCATCAGACCTACTTTCTTTTGTGTTCTACGGAAACCTTTTCTGATTACATCAGGTTCTGAAATTTCATTTCAACTCTGGAAATTCAGGATCTTCTGGTTTTACCAGTATGCGACGCTATAACGCTCACGAAGTACACAGTTACACAGCCACATACAATATGCATCACTAATTCTCGTCCTTTATGATTCAAGAGAAATTATAATTTTACAACGAATCAGTTCTATTTGTGTACATATAATTTAATTAAGGTTTCACAAAACCATGCCTGTATATAAGAATGTATGTATTTGATAAATATTATAATATATTATATCTCTTTGAGTGCACACAACGTTCCTTTACAACACATGTGTTTGGTAAGTGAGAAACCACAAAATTTGGGTTCGTTAGTTGAGCCTAAATAAAATCTACCTACATAATGAACTACATATTTACGATGTACAAATAGCCATGCAAATGGCTACACAACAATCCTTCTCCGAGAGATTTTGTGTAGAAAGGAAAAAGTTGTTTTGCCACGTACCGGTTTTTGTCCAAGTGTTTTCCATGTAAAATGTAGCGCGTTGACAGTGGCTGGGACAGGAACCACAAAATTGAGGGCATAAGTGTTAGGCACCCCTTCCGTCACATAGTACAGCTCCTTTGAGAGTCCTAAACAACAAAGAACACAAACATGTATTACAAATTACAACCACATCCAACATCATTTATGTTCCTACACACACGCATTTATATTGTACACATCATTCAGAAAAGCCTCAGACAAAAATGATCAATCTCTATTTTCCAAGCATTAAAAGAAGTAAAGTTTCCAATCAATCATTTTGTGGTTACATTCAATTCGTTTGGCGACAGAAGAGTTGACAGTTCAAGTCATTACACATCGTATTCTTTATCAATTGAAAAAAAATATATTTTAATCCGCTTCGTCGTAATAAAAGTAAAACTCTGGTTTTAATTTAATTTAGCGAATAAAATCTAACAGGAAAAGAGAGCAGATAAAATCTTTTTATTATTAGAGTTTTATTATTGCTCATGTCTTTGTCACAACCCCAACATACATTTGCGAGAAAAGACAGTGGAGCCTATGATTCAACAATTATACCTATATAGCTCCAGCTAAATATTATGATAAAGAGAATATTCCAGGATTCAGCCACTACTGCTGCTGCTCATCCCTCACTAAAAAGACATATATGTATACATTTACACGCGTGTAGGTATCCAAGTTGAGGAATAGCATATTTAAGTCCAAACTTTTCCCATTTTCACTTTCATTGGCATGAATAAAAGTTTCCGAGGCGAGTGACTAAGTAAAAGGGATATGTTTTAGTGAAAAGCGTACTGCGTAGCAATAAATTTTTAATCTTTATGCCATCCCATAAACGACGCAAACTAAAGTTTGCAAATAATACTAAGCAAGCCAATAAAGTAAAAACCCTGAAACCATCTCTCTCTTCTCTCGCCAACAAAAATTGTGCACATCACATCAGTCGCGGGGGGAAAGCCCTTTCTTACGTGTCTAGCGACTCTAAACGCAATTCAATGTTGGTTGTACTTAGTACTTGCACGTAAAATACATATAACATGTGTGTAATCATGTACTTGGCCATTAGTGATTCATACTTTTGACCATAACACACACACACACACACATACTCTTCTAACCCTTGCCTTGTAGTAAACCTCCAATATATGAATTCATGATTGCCAAACAAACCAGAAAGTGCAGAATCGATACAGAGTTCATTTACTTGAGAACCTGTGAAGCTCTTTTCTTCCTCCTCACACTTTCATTTCAGTATTCAATGGAAAGTACTTATTTTGTTGCACAACGCGAGGATGTGGGAATATTTTGTGTCGGTCCAAAACCTTTGTGTCATGCAACCATTCCAGAGTTTGAAATATGGGAAAGAAATACTTTACAAGGGGGAATCTATAGTGGAATAGAATCCATGAAATCAATGAATATGCATTGAACATTCAAAATTTCGTGGCGATACGATAACTACGATCCTCTCTCACTTGCAGACAAACGCCAAGAAATGGAAATTCCTATCTCGCATTTATTCACCAATATTCTGAAAGCATTTGCTCTTTGCTAACTAGGAAGGCTGAAGCGAGGGAGTAAATCTAGGAAAAACATTGTTCATCCACTGAATAAATACTATGTCGAGTCGAGACCAGCCAGAGATGGATATGGTTTTCATTCCGAGAAGACTACTCTCCTGTTTACCTTTTTATGCTTCGTGATTCATCTTCTCCTTTTACTCCATTGTGTAATCTTACATAATGGATTTCCGCTCAGTAGGCCATGCAATTCAACGTCTTTTCTCTACAACTGTTATTCCACACCAGCTAGCTAACCGTTTAAATTTACCTTCAAAGGACCATGACTTTCCACAAAAGGAATTTTATATACACACACACACACAAACGCAGCTGAATTTCTCAATTCAATTCAAGAAGCGTCTTCTTGTGTCTCCTATCTAACAAAACGACAAGGAAAATAGTAGATAAATAGCTGTGCAGTCAGGTTGTCACTCAAAGAATAAACTTTTTGGGAGGAAGAACTAGTAGAAATTCCATCCCTCCATGTCAAAACACTTCATATCACAATTCGGATATTCATTCATAAAATGATTATTCATTGTACACTTTACAACAAAACGTAGTGTTATATGTAGCAAATAATAAATAATTCTATTCAATTCAACTCAAAGTCATTCATCTCATTTAATTAATTGATGGAACAGGAAGGACAATAATTGTATCGAATTGATTCATTGGCTAAAGCTGGAGCAAAGGTGCGTAACAAAGAGAGGAAATAATAATAATCCATTGAAACATTTTCAGAAGAGCTGAACAAAACTCGGTGATATTGTTATTGGGCTCGTATCAATAGAGAGCAGGCAGACCAATTTTACAGATTACCTAAATAAATATACAACCACATGGCGATGGCACTCGGCTCGGGCTCTTTTATGCTATTAACACCTAAGTAAACCATTTCCGAGATGTATGTTGGTGAAGAAGGGTACAAACAATGTTCTAAATGGGAGTACAAACTACAGCAAATGTCCATCTCGAAAGAATTGTACTAAAGCTGGAGTAGAACATACCACATCATGAGTAGTAAATCGTACGAATGTGCAAATTACACAAAAAAACGGAATGCCCTCCTGAACAAACTTGGAAATGATTTGGATACATTAAGTCATCCCAGAGCGCTCAGAGTTTTTTTTTCTTCTCAACTCAAGGGAATACAATATCACTATTTCATGAGGAAAACCATGATGGCATAGATTTAGCTTGGCTCCTGCTGTTACAGCTTTTTCAGCTCGCTGAATAGGAACCAAATGTTGAAGTTTGCCAAGCTAACCACTGCCACCACGCGTGTTGGTGAAGATGTTAAGAAAGCAGGCAAGCAAGAGCTTATTAGATGATGTTCCATGCATTCATATGAATGCTTAGAAAGAGAGAGAGAGAGAGAGTAATAACAATAAGTAATGCTTAAGCCAGTGTACCAGACCAGCACCACTAATAACAACAGTCATCAAGGGAGGAAATCATTCCAATCTGAGCTCGAGCTCACGCTTTTTCCTTCTTTGCATCGTTTTCGTTTGTTCCTCAAGTCTGGTAATAATAAGCATAAGCAAACCATATAAGCTGTGAAGATGCATGTATGTATACATATGCTATATGCAGTCAGAAAATATACTTAATATGAGTGAGCGAGCATTGAGCAAACAATTTTAAAGGCCCAACATTGTGAGTGAACATTTTTTGTGGATATATGGCATGGCTGCATATTGTATGTAGGTTGGCTTTGTGACCAACAGCTCAAATATTTGTTCTCTCATTAAAAACATTGTGTCTAAAATAGCTGTTGCTAGAAAGGAGGAAGAAGAAAAAAGACATTTTATGATGCTGAAAGGCGATGAGAGTAAATTTTTGTGTTGAATTTCACAAAAGTATGTGATCGTAGTAGGAATGTAACGTAGCTATGCTATATGTATATTCTACAGAGATTTTTTCGAAGGACATCTGCACTTAATTTTAAGGCACTGGAGTAATTCTCTCAAACGACCTTCCTAGGAATAGGGAAATGTATAGAATTAAAGTGATTTAAACACAGTATGAACTATATGAAAGCAACTTTTCGAAATTGCTACATCGATTCACAAATCACAACGTGGCTAATGCAATTTCTCCCATCCTCTTTTGCTGATGAACTCAATAATTACCATTAATTATCTAAGAGTGACTTTTGCTATGAATGAAAGGTAGTGTTGCCGTCAATCACAGCAATTTCATCAATTTCAGGCTTTCCCTTGCTGTGATGATGTAACCTGTACAACTGAAACTGAGGATTTCACCAGAAATTTGTGGGGCGAAAACGAAAGCTGTTGACTGGCATATATATAGTGCTGATGATGTAGGGCGGTCGTGAAAAGGATGTAAATTTGGTTTTGTGTCTCACTCCTCAGTTATCATCAATCGACTACTGCCGCAATGTAAAAAGACTGGCAGCGGGTCACCCTTACTCGTCATCATTAAAGCAAGCGAGAGAAGAAACTGTGCCAGCTGTTTAAACAGATGAATAATTCAGCCACAAAGAGAGGAAAATATAATATATGGGTGCAATACAATTTTCTATTTGAGTCTATACATTTAACCAAGCTTTAGTTTGCACTTTGAATCTTCTGACTTTTCATGGTAGCGAATGATTTTGTTGACTGACTTGGTTGGAAAAGGAAAGAATCAAGTTGAAGATGAGGAAAAGGAGAGAGATGAGAGAGCGAGACTGAAATCTAGAGTGCTCTTAATTCACTTATATACATACATACTGACGACATGGCAAAGTGTCGTTTCCAATGATGACTCCAATCCGAAATCACATATCCCTGCTGCTAGGAGCTAGATAGATAGAATTTGTACACGCAGTCTGCCAGCAGCTACTGCTACTACTACCCACTTCCACCTCTAAAGCATATATCCGTAAATGGGATTCTTTTTTTTGAGTCGGAGGCTTTTTGGTAGCTTTGTGAACATACAATAATTTAAGTTGGAGGACCCATAAGTGTTTACATACGAAATCTGGATCATCATCATCAGCGTCATCATCACCATTTGGGGCTGGTGATGGCATATATCAAGCCACCCCAAAAGAAAATCTTTCTCTGCATTCCATACACTAGTTGAAATTCCTGTTGGATTTCTTTACTTGCTTCTTTTGCATGCGTCTGGCGTACAAAAACTGTTCACAACTCAGAGGCACACGTACGAATTCAGCGTATAAACTATCTGACTGACTGAACATATCTTGTTTCATCACATCACACACTCAAGATTAACAATGATGTGAGAGTCGTCAGTAGTCTTACAGTCACTCGAGCTGTAAGTTACTACTGCTGCTGCTTACAAGAAACATATAATATATTATATAGCATTGATTTTATGGGGAAAGTTACATATGTTCTTTTACTGAATTCCTAGTTTGATTTGATGCAACACTGAATGAGAATCATATTGAACTTATTTTGAATTTAAGGATCTGTAAGGAACGCTCATCATCCCAAGACATGAATTCAACTTTGAGCCTCGAATTCGAGTTGCTAATGAATTCATTTGTTACTGTTTCCTATAAAAAAAATCTCTGGGGAAATTCCAAAGTGTCATTCACAGCCGCAGCCAACAAGCCAACCCTCTAAAATATAAAAATGCCACCCTTTTTTTTACTTTAAAATATTTGGTATGCAAAATTATGCACAAATGCAGTTTCGTTAAAAATTCAAATGTCAGCACAAGAAAAAAGTTTGAAGTAGCGTAGCTGAACGCTTTTCTAAATGGTAATGTGTACTCGCGTCTTGCAGTTTTGATTTGGATACGGATGTCATCACCTCTCCTCCCAGTACAACCTTTACTTTTGAATCTAGCCAGCTTTTCCCATTGCATTTTCCCTAGAGGACCCTTGAATCAATGAATTGCAAATCCACTTACATGAGTAGAGTAGGTACACATTGTAATGCAAAGTCGATCAACTCAAACTCTTCTGTGGCTGAGAATGCATCTGCATAATTATGTAATCTCGACAGAGGATTCATGGTGCATTAGGTCGATTTGGAATCAAGAGAAAACTGAAAATTTGTCGATATCATCCAAAGTTTCAAAAAAGGTATGAGATAAGTGTATGAAGGATGAGGCTTTTGCACTCGCCTAAAGGCAATACAACGCGTTGGTTTGGTGTATCATCAGCTTCTTCATGCATAAGCTAACAACCAAAGTTTTTGAGGATTTTCAATCACGATTTGTGACTGGTACATTTCTCTCTAGGTTTTGTAATGTGTTGATAGAAACGATGAAAGCTGAATCAATAATCGTGGAAAGCTTGCACGTGCCGCTTTGTAAATAACTATGTGAAAGAACATGAATATCCTGAAAGCTCATAAAGAACACAAGCACCTAGTTCCAGATAAGATATCAAAAATTTGTTGTCAACAAACATGGTGCAGAAACTGCACTATTGTGTGTGTGCACCTACTGCTGCACTGAAATCTACTTTCCATATTTCTCACTTTCTCAAACTCTGCCGTGAGGCACAGGAAATTTGTTTAAGAAGAGGGAGAGAAAAAGGCTTTCATCATTTGGTGATTGGGCACTGCGCAAAAGAAATTGATATCTTTCATATTATTTGACTCAAACAAAATTCCAAATAATAAGCTATCCGAAAAATCCAAAGCCAATATTGAATAGAAAAATCATACTTGTTAAGTATATTGAAACTGATTGCCCCAAGTCATGCAAATAACTCCTAGTACCTAATCACTTCAGTAATTTTTGATACCACCATGCAAATTGAAAAGAAAATTGATATTCCCTAACTATCAACTATCCCTATATATTTATCTTTCCTTCATAATGGATAAGCCACCACCGGTACGTTAAAATGGAATAAAGTGGAGCTCATTTCTCCTTTGGCACATGGAATCGATACGATACAATGCGGAGCTTTAAGTTGTCGTTGTCAGTTGTATTTGTATTGAATGAAGAATGCATACCAAGCAGACACTCGTTTGGAAGGGTGAGTGATGTGATGTGCAATACCAATCCCAATTTCCCTCTTGTATTTACAAAGCAATCATATAATCATCGTCCCCAAACCATCATATCACCTCAAGCAATAATATGTGTCAGGCTCAGGAATTTCCATCCAAGTCGACAGTCGGCTGTCCATGTATTTTTTTGACAAAAAATTTAACGTGGACAGCACAGCAGAAGGAGGAGTTTGGATTTACAAGGGAATCATCCAAAATGAAAATAGGTTTTTAAAATTCTAAAAAAATTAAAATCCTGAAACTCATACAATAAACATAAAACACATTGCTGAACAATGTATGCTACTTTAAAAATCGAAATTTTGAGTCACTGATGAATCATCAGTGAAGATTTCAAAAAATTAAAAATTCTCAGAATGTGGTGAAACTCAAACTATAGGCATAAAACACACTGCTGAACAATGTATGCTACTTTAAAAATCGAAATTTTGAGTCACTGATTTTAACCAGTGTCGATTTCGAAAAATAAAAATTCTCAGAATGTGGTGAAACTCATACTATAAGCATAAAACAAATTACCAAACAGTTTATGCTACTTTGAAATTAAATTTGAGTCACTGATGAATTTTTGATTTTTCGAAATCTTCACTGGTTAATAATCAGTGATTCAAAATTTCGATTTTTAAAGTAGCATACATTGTTCAGCAATGTGTTTTATGCCTAAAGCATGAGTTTCACCACATTCTGAGAATTTTTATTTTTCGAAATCGACACTGGTTAATAATCAGTGACTCAAAATTTCGATTTTTAAAGTTGCATACATTGTTTAGCAATGTGTTTTATGTTTATTGTATGAGTTTCAGGATTTTAATTTTTTTAGAATTTTAAAAACGTATTTTCATTTTGGATGATTCCCTTGTAAATCCAAACTCCTCCTTCTGCTGTGCTGTCCACGTTAAATTTTTTGTCAAAAAAATACATGGACAGCCGACTGTCGACTTGGATGGAAATTCCTGAGCCTGACACATATGATGATGATGATGATGATGATGATAAAATCGGTCTTTTTATACTTATGATTATATAAATGTAAGTTGGCGTTGGCAGTACGGAAGTTGAACTGCTCCAACACACACATTGTGCTCCGTGTCATATTAATGAGGTGCAGACAAAAGGAAGCACAAGGTGACGAAGAGCGTTGCTGTAAAATGTACATGCTAACAATACCACTGTGTATTTTATTCCCTTTGCGTCATTGTAAATTGATACTTGGAAGATCATTATTTCATCCAAATTTTCGTGTCCATTTGTTAACGCTCTGGTGTCAAACTTTTATGTATTTGTTATTGCTGGAAGCGATGAAGCATAATATTTTATGCTCAGTCACACATTTCAGCAATGTTTGATTTGGTTGGTGTTGGTACATTGAAACTTTTAGGTTGTATGCAATCCAACTTATTTGTTTACTACTGAAAACTTTTCTATTTTAAAGTGGCAACGACGAGACATAATAAATGACAATGTATCAATTGATTACCTTTTGTCGAAAATGCAGTTATTCATTCATTCAACTTGAGACAGAAGGATAAAATTCAGCAGCGTCATTGTCATCTTTTGTCATCGTTTGAACAACTGTGCATTTGTGTAAATAAATGCAAGCACACGTCATCAAAGTTTTATAAGTATTGCGTATACTATATGCGTGCCTGATCATCATCATCATCATCTGGTTATGCAATGCAGTGTTGCGTATGATGAGTCAAAATTCAAAGAGTATCTACAGTGTCTACTATTTTATCTTATTAGCTGGTTGGGGATGAGGAAGACTAGACAAACTTTTGCCTTACTATAGTTTCGTGACACTTCCCATTGTCACCATTTATGTATATCTCAGGATTTGTCAACGTTACTAGTCTATATAGCCATTTTGTGTATATCTTATATGCATATACAACATGCATGGATGTAAAATGTAAAATGTAAATACTGTGGGTACTCGTTCGCCGTGTGCCCGAGTTAGCCTATTACAACTGACCGGCCGTTACGCACCGGGTTAGCCACTTGTAATGACAGGTCGGCCACAGAACTCACGAGAGCCGCATATTCCCCCCTTTTGAGGAAATTTCGCAGTCTGTCCCAGTTCCGTTACTTTATACCGCTTCCTATAGAGAAGGGACACTCTATAGGGAACACTGCAATGCTATAGCACTTCCCTTGTAACAGCATTACAGTGTTACGCCCCCCGTACGAACACAGAGCCAAGGACGATTTGGGTGGCGAGTTGGTTGCCTAGTGCAAGGGATTGAACCCCTGACTACACGCTACCCAAGCCGGTAGCTTACTCAGCACCTCTAACTCGCCATCCCCAACATGCATGGATACAACACAATGAAAAACATTTTCACTTAACTGGAAAGCTTCCAAGCAGGGAAGTTGGAAAACATAAAGTAAAAACTTATTAATGCAACGCTACTACTAAGTACTACCAAAAAACCAAACCAGAAGCTGTAGGAGAGTAAATATACAATATTGAATGTCGTGTGACTAGCAACAAACGCGACCTAAACACAAGGAGGAAGTGAAGGGGTTGCCGATTGAGAAGATAGGTTGGTGAACAGAGTGCGAGACATGTTATAGGGAAGGTTGATAAGTAAACAGAGTTTACGAGGCGATTCCTATCGCATGCCTTGTTACAATCTCACAGACAGTGGAGCAGAACAACTTGGTTTTGTTACAGTTGCCAAGATATGCCTCAAACAACTGTATTCCTCCGTCGTTTATTCTGATATTTCATACTTTCTTTTTCCTGTAAACCAAACCAAACCACCTCAACTTGCAAATCATCAACCCTCCTCCACTGTGTGTCGATATAGATATTATCAAAGAGGTATCAAAATATGGTTCTTTATCATAAAGTATAGATGAGCAGCTCGCTAATGGTTCGTTACAGGAAAAGGGAGCCAGCCAGAATATGACACATTCTCATATTCCGGGAGAGGAGAAGCCCCTACCATGACCCAAAGCCAGGCAAAAACTTGGTTTTTGTTACGTGATGATGACGATGATGACAATAAGCCGCCTTGGATGGTCGTGGTGGTAAACTCATGAATTCATGGTTGTTGGCAGCTCTCTTCGAGGCTGGCATGAATTTCACCCTTCTTGCTTCCCAACTAGAAAACATTTTTCATGTCACGACTCTGCTAATATCTTCATAAATCACTCCAATATACTCTCCCTGCATTGCTACATTCCCACTTTTGCAAGAAAAGCCTTTCCCCATATAGAAATAGATGCAAGTTCTTCTTCTACGGTATCCAAACACAATGAAATATGAGTAGCAACAAAACACCACTACCTGACTGAATATGTTTTTATACAAAATTCAAATTAATCCATTTTGTTAGCCTGTCCATTGTTCACTTTGGTGTTTGCTGTAATGTCTCATGTCTTGCATGCATATCATATGCAGTAGCACAACTGTTTACATTAACAAGGTAGATCCTTGTCACAGGGGAAGTTATAAAGTAATGAGATATTTATCTTGATACGAGGAAGTACACAACTACAACTACAAAGCATTTTTTATAAGAGAAGTGTACCACCTAAAAATAAAACCACCTGATACATTACCACTGCTTCTTTTCATACTGAAGAATAATAGCAGATCTACATGTACATACATACTTGGAAAAGTGTAAAATGAACGAGGGAGCTATTTGTCTGGAAACGGAACAAATGTTGTCAGCTGCTACACAATTATTTGCATAAAAACTATGCAAGTCTCTCCGTTGCTCCAGTCAGCTTAATACCTGTTACAATAGTTTATGGAACAAGCATACAAATTTTTGCAACAGCTTATAGCAGTCTTTTTGAGAACAACACCTTTCCATAAAAGCAGTATAGGTAGACTGGCTGCTGCTGTAATGTAATATACACTTTTGGACTTTTGTGCCCTTGTTACTTCCTGGTTTTATAGAGCAATAAAAAGACTAAACTCATCGTATGCCCAGGCACAAGTCGACAAGAGGGCTACCAACTTGTGGTTACAAGCAATAATCCTTCCTGTCTGTTTTCCTCCTTGTTATCATCATCATCATCATCATCACACAATCTTCGTAAACTTTGGCCAAAATACCGGAGAGAAAGAGGAAAGAGATACCACTACTACTGCCACTGACAGTTGTGTGTTACCTTGAGTTCCTCCCAAGCGAAGCAAAGCTGTTGCTGCTGGCATGGTAGGAAAGAAAAAGAAATTTTTATGTGGGTAGATCATATGAACAAGTCTGTCTTATAACCGGAACTAGTCTAGTGTAAACATTTACGCTTTCCCGGATGTCTTACTCTGTTTTCCTCAGAGACTCTGTCTCTCTCTCACTCTATCTGTTGTTTCTTTTATATCAGCCGAAGACATGAGGAGAGGAATAAGAAGGACATTCTCAAGTAAACAAACAACAGACCATTCGACCTCACCCCTTTTGCATATAAATTTTGCAATTACCTTCCCATGAAACTTGCACATGAAAAGAACAAACGTGTCAGGTTTTGTTATGGTCTTTTCCCTTGTATTTCTGGACTACTTGGTCATGCATTTTCTCACACACACACACACACACGCTCACAACACGCGTATTTTTTCACTGCGTCTCAGCAGTTTTCTCCTTTAAAATATTTAAAACGGTAGTTTTGGTACTATGTCCTTGTTTTCTTGCCAAAATAATATATACAAAGCTGAGAGACTGGGAGTTATTCAATAATTTATGCCCAAATTTCAGGAATTTAGTAGTCCCAAGGCACTCACTTTCTTTTTGGTGATAATATAATGACAAAGTGAAAAGGGGACAAATGAATGAGAAGACTAGCTGGTATGGCATGGTATATAGCACTGGGTAAGTAAAGTAAGTTAGGAGTTTAGGTATTATGGGGAGAAAAGTGTAAAGTTGTGCCACTTTATTACGATCCTCTTCTCTACGAATTCTTGCCAACCGTGAATTCTTTTAGCGTACATTTTATATTATCAGACCTGAACTTAAGAACTTAACTTTGGATTTTAACGGCGTAATTTTACTATCTCAACTTCGCCAACGTACTTCGTTTCCCAACGCTTTATCATCATCATAATTCGATTCACTAAACGTGACTTACATTGTAAAACTCATTTGAAATGCCCATATAAGTACGTGTGTATTCTAATGTATGTATGTATGTATGTACAGGATTACCCCCAAGTGCAATATTGTTATTATTGAGCATTGGCTGATCATATTAGTTCCGGTTGTTGAAGCTTCAAGTGTATTACTTTGTGATAAAAATTCAGTAATGAATCATCCATTAAGTCGTCGTGAGACAAATCAATGTAACAGCAACAGTCGTCTCGTCTCGCCTGCCTCTCCCAAAAATAAATATGTATGTATATTTTTTACACTCTTTTTATAAGCCATACACGAAAGATTTTCATTTATTGATATCAACACAAGTGAAGGGCAGAAAGGTTGAGACTTTTTGAGACCCATGCAAGATTGAAGCGTGAAAATATGATTAGAGACGGAGGTTGGATCGTGTCAAATTGATGAGGTCAGGGGTCCCTTTTCTTGCCTTTCCTCTTCAGTTTCGGTTCGGCATTTTTCTATCATCGTCCTCCCAACTTAACTCTCGTATCTTCTATGAATGCATCTGCTTTTACTTTTACTGGACTGGACTAGATGCGATATAAATGTGTGCCCATTTTATATGGTACCCACTACTCCCCATAACCAGCAACCCATGGAAAAAGAAAGGGCGTGTTTCTTCCCATTTAAAAACCTCGGCTTTTCAACTAACTTACTGACGCATTATTGTTGTCCTTTCAGGATTATATAATAATATCACAATGCGTGACTGAATTAATGCGTATGGTATGATGGTGAAGAAGTTTCCCCGTGGAGGCCTTTAGAATGAAAAAAAAACTGGATCCTACATGGGCTCTACTTTTGTGCTCAACTAACTCAAGCTATGTTGGATGGCCAGAGCTACGTCTACTTTTCTATAAATATATATATCATTGTAATAAACGAGGCATTCAAAGCCAAGTGAGTTGAACGAATTGCAAAGTAATGCTGAACCATCTTTCATTAAGCAAAACATATACATGTATACTTATGATACGATTGAATGTATATTCTTTTGCAGAAGTACTCTGTCAGCACAGAATCGAGGAGAGGATTTAAGCAAGCAAGCCAGATGGTGTTGAAGAGTTATCCGCTCCTTTTCTATGTGTCCCTTAAATTTTCTATGTGTATTTTACGCAGTTATTGCATTCTATCCAAATTATTGTGTTGAAGGTTGGGTTGGACTGGACTGATGCGCATGATGATGGTATACCAACAAATATTGAATATGACCCTTATAATGAGTGTTTTTTGGACCTTTTTTGAACGTCCGATTCGGGTGACTGTGGTTCTATTATTGGATAGTAGATAGATATGCATTAGGTCTTTAGCTCGTGATATTATTTTAATAAGTACACGTTGACGTTAGCTTAGCTTAATTCCGTTTTGTTAACTTTGATGTTCTATATATAACACTTTCAGTTCCAGAAGTGCGTCTGCTTGCTCCTCTGAAAATGTGTGGTACTTAATTTATACAGTCAACGCATTAGTAGTGCATATTGCACGGAGAATGGGGCTTTTAATAATGACAACAAAGAAAAAAGTTGGGAATATTATGGGAAAAGTAGAGTTTTGTTCCATTTCGTTATTCTACCACTTCGTTGCCTTTCAACTCCTTCCTATATTGATGATGATATAGTGTTATGATGTTGATGTGGGCTTAATATACGGTTCTGCTAGAAATGTAGAAAAAAAAGAGTTGAAGGAATATAAAAAAAGGAAACCTACAGTTGAAAAAAAATGACTTTAAAAGTAGTTCTCTTTGTAACAGCCAACAGCACCAGCGAAGTGCAAGCTGGAAGTACTTAAATAAGATATAAAAAGTGTCATACGCTTTTTATTCGTTGTACCTTATACATATATGCATTTCTATATGACTTTTTGGTGTGGTGGTAGTAGGCTTCTGTCGGCAATATAAACTGGTGGTTCATTGAATACTCATTGATACAATAAACTTCTCTCAAACACATAAAATAGCAAAAAAAGTGGGCATGGCCCAACTACAATATATTTCTCATGAAGAACAGTAGTCGCAGAGAAGTTGAACCCCTTTCGTCTATGATCTAGTAAAAAATGTCAAAAAAGAAACTTTTATGAGACTGAGACTCTATTTTAAAATGCACGAGCCGATCGTAATAAAGGGTAACAGCATAAAAAAACGTCCTGTATATAAAACCTGGAAAGTCAAAGATCACTCGGGAATCTGGGAGTGTTGCTGCAAGTTGCAAATGCTCATACCATATAGCACGGAGTTACTCCCAAAGTCAAACTGTCACTTTGAAGAATTGTTTCAACACAATGTAGTTGGTTATCATAATCACACTGAGAAAGAATGTATCAAAATCTATGGGCTAAAATGCAAAAGTGTTGAAACATTTAAATCAATCAGTGAAATTAAATTTACTTCTAGCTCTTCTTTAAGTACATTTATGCTTTATTTCTGTGATTTGCTGATTGAGTTAAGTCAGCACTTAAAGCTTCTCCCAAGTATGCAATATTTTATCGGATAGCGGCATTCTCAATGCTTAAGCTTGTACCAACTATAGCAAAACAGTATGGTATTATCATCATCTGGGAACTTCTTATGAGAATCATATCATTAGCTCCATCATCATGATCATCAAACAATAATTCAGCATTCCCATCGAACTCAGCAACATGTTAACGATAACAGAATGATCTTGATGACTCTCATGATGGTCCATTTGTGATGAGCTAAGAAAACTTTTTCTTTGCTTATCTGAAGCCATAAGTACTATATACGGCTCCTCATTGAGATGAAGTTGAAGCTGATGGTACATTCATTGCTTGCACATAACATATATAGCTCTAGATTTTGAGTGCCTATTTATTTTTTCTTTAGTTTTTATCATGTTTCTTCAGTAAATAATAGATGCGGGTTGGTTGTCACAGCCATTGTACAAAATAAGCAACGTGAAGATATGATTGTCACGCATTTTTGGCTTTCCTTTGCTTGTTCAAGGGGTATTTTATTATTTTGTCTTTGGCTTTCCAGGAGCACTCGTTGCATTGTCATTTTTTCCTCCCGATGTAACCTAACCTTTTGTTCCTTGTGGGTTGTTAGGCTGTCATGCAAAAGCATTTCTACCATGTCACACTGTCCTTTTCCTCTCTTATTCACCCGAACCACAGCAACACACCACTCCACTCTCTGTATATTTTTTTTGGTTTGTTCATGGAAACGTTTTTATGGCAATTCCGTATGTCACTGTCATGTTGTGCTCATATCATATCAAATTATCACTAGAAAAGTGGTATCCCATCATCTTCACAGGAAGATGTTATCAACTCCCTTCTCATATTTCCAAAACCAGAGTAAAGGCAATAACAGCAACAAAACGAATGAAATTGTGGATGTGCACTATCTCTTGCGCATTGCTTGGAAATCTCTCATTTTCCCAAGTTTTCTTATCCATTTTCATTTATATATGGAATACATACTAATCAGTTTTATTTTTCCTGAATACTTTTTCCTCCAGTTCATTACTAGTCTAGCGTGATACAATATTACATTAGATATTATTGTAGAACTGCAATACTACTCCCTAAATATACAGATATGCTTACAGTGTCGTGCCCACGATCATTATTTTTCCCTTCCTTCATCCTATCCTCTCTCTCTCTACGATGATTCATTGAGCAGGTAACTCTACTCCAAGTTCTTAAAATGAAAATATTCCAACTCCCAATCCAAACATGCATCCAGAACTACATTGTGTTTTGTTATGCTCATAAAATAGTGCGAATGCACGGGCAGCATTTTTTTTATTGCAGTTGGCTGCTGGAGCACAGAGAGCCGTCAAAAACCATACAATTACAATAGTGTTGATAATGACGAGGAGGAAACAACATGTCTTGGTAGAGAGTAGAGTATGCATTTTACATAGTGTAATTGGCAATAGGGTTCCTATCCTCAGGAACTGCACAGCACAGCCAACTCAATAAACATTCGTTCACAGTTTATCACCAGAAATCTCTTCGTCGCGTTTCTTTCTTTCTTTTTCCTCTGGCTCCAGCAAAACATTTATGAAATCTAAACAAAGAGCAGCAACCAACTAGCACTATACCAGAGACCAAGACCAAACACAACAGCTCTTCTGGCTTGGCTTTGGTTCCCGATGTCAATGAAATAAGTACATTTGCTGGTCTTATTATCACAATCAAAACTCTCATTGTGAGTGAGCAAACGTGTACGTGTGGAACTGCATTAGCATCTTTTGTTCGTTGGTTCGATTTCTTTTCGGTGAGAAAAAGGAGTTTTGCCTGGCTCTTGTGAATAATATTGAAGAAGCAGCCTTTAACAAGAAAAGCAAAATGGGCAGTTACACAAAATGAATTTATGGCTTGATCTCGTGAGCAGATTGCATATATACAAAACATCGAGAAATGTTTGTGTATATAGAGATTCATTTGCTTAATATAACTCTAGACTGGATGCATATGTATTTCCCATGTTGTACAAGTGGGAAATTGCAAAGCTAGCAATTAAAGATGAAATGGACTTGTTTTAAGATAATTATCACCTTTGACTCGGCTGTCTCCTATATTTTATCCCCCTGAATTTTCAACTTAAGTTTTGTAACATAACATCAGCTCAACTGCTATATGCTATAACCAGTCATTTTCAGCTCATAGAGCACCAAACATTTCAGAAAGCGTAGTTGAGCATACTGCTAACATGTCAGATGGAGTCATAGGTGCTTATGAATAGTTAGCAAGGAATGTCTCCGGCTGATGTCGATGTGGAGTGCTGACCATGTCGTTTGATATGTAGTACGTGAACTCGTTATTATTGACCAGTAAATGAGCATATGTCAAGAAGGCATGAAATATCGGGATTTTGCTGAGCTTGGAATTTGCCATAACTCAACCGTATGTCATTTTGTTCGTGCCTGGTTCAGTTTTCATGATTCTGTCCATGTCGATATGAGCTGGACTTTGAGTGGGGTGGACTGAACTGGACTTTTGAGTCTTCATGGTATTATTATTATGGCTGCTCTTTTGGACATTGACCAATGCGTTACATTTTAGTTCGCTTCTGGCTTTTTGACAAGCTAATAGAGGCCTTCGTCATCATCACGGACAATTTCACTCAGTTAACATGCCTCCTAAAACGTGCGTAGAAATTTATACGGTGGATTCCAAAATTCCTAGCTAGCAGCTTCAACAACGACTACGATAAGCACACATAACTGCGTGTGAGTAGGATTGTGTGTGTATGTACGTAAAGCATGCATGATGGATCCATCCTCACTTTGAAATTTTTTACCCACTTTCGAATCCAAGAGTCAGTTGCAAACACATACCTTACAACTAACCCGTTATATATGGTATTATTTATGTGCAAAGTTCATGGCAGTGTTCCACATGTCACGATATAGATATTTAGTGGAAGTTGAGTTTTCGTGTGTGAGTTAAAACCGGAAAATCCGCCACATTTCACTTTGGGTTGAACATGTATTCATACAACATTGCACATTTATGTAACATTTAAAATAGTAGCACTATTTCCGATCTAAAACGAAACAACTCTTCTTCCGCCTACCCCGTTTTGAATAGCATGCATGGAGTGAAGTTACCCAAAGTTGACTGGAACTGCAAACAGTCAGTCTTCACTCCATGGTTGAAAGCAAAACAAACATCCAAAACGGGGAAAAAAACTTTTGCTCGTCTGCAATCTTCCGTAAGTGAATGGGCAGCAATAAACTAAACTGGGATGGCTTTAGCACTGCATTGAAAACGTCGTCACCAGTTCATTTATAACTTCACTCCCGATGAGTCTCTACCTCGTTTGCAATAGAGTCTTCGTTATTTCACAGAGAGAAAGAGAGTCACAACCATTCATGTGTGAATTGGAAAACACCCTTTTCAATTTTATTTTACACATTTTGAATCCTCCAAAAAAACTATGATGTATATTTCATTTATGTTCTGCTTGCTTACTAGTAAATAAATCGTCAAAAACATATTCTCCTCCTGAAAGTGGTGGAACTAAATAATGATCATGTTTTTCTAGTTATGCTTAGTGCCAATGGTTAGCGATTATCATTGAATACACTCTACAAACTATTCGGGAAATTGTAAAAACTTTTTTTCGCTTAATAATATTTGATTTTTGGAAACTGTTTGAAGCCCCGGTTCCAGTTGCTTTTCAATTCTTTTTGACAAAAAACCGAGATAGCAATTCATTTTTGGAACAGAGCAGGTACACAATATCTATAAATCTGAACGTGCATCGCTAACTTGAATGGGAATAAAAAAAAGCTCCAGAAACCCTGCTGAGTTTAGGCATTTTGCATGTTTACAAAGCAAAAAAAGACTTTTATAAAAGGGAAGTGCACCAGAATGATCTGAAAATTGAATATACAAAACTTAAACGGCTTGGCACAGACAAAATGATACAATTGGAATAGTTGGTCTTAGCATGGCCATCTGGAATTGCATTTATAATGAAGTAAACATTCGGTTCGCCCGGTATGGTATATGCATATATATCCAGGATAGTGAATGATTTACTCTTACACGATTAGGGTTTCAAAACGTAATATATAACAAAGTTGAGTTTATATCTACTACTACTACAGCTTTTGAAATAGCAAGCCCCAGCGCCTTATGGGTGGGTGACAATGACAATTGAGTTAGATTGTTATGCAAATAAACTGCTGGATATCAAACTGTTTCATTTCCCTTTCGTTTCATTCAAGTAGATACGACCTTCGACTCACTTCGACTGTTTCCATCCAATATCCTTAAGCTCTTCATCATATTTACATGCAACATGGGATCTCGTAAAATGTTTGGAATATTTACCATGGATAATGAAGAGGAGATGCGACTGGTATTTATATTTACTTGAAAACAGTGGAGATCATTAAGCCAAATCTGAATTTCCATTCCAAACCATACCATATATTCCACATATAGAAGCTTGTTTCCTAGGGACCTTGATTCCATGTATCCCTAAAGACTTTCCTTGTGCAGCTTTGACTCATTCTATACTTATCGTAAGTATTTTGAGGATTGATGAAATTGGCGATATTAAGAAAAGATAGATGAAGATTTAGAATAATTTAAAACATTTTCCCAAGTCCCCAGTGGTGAATCTCAGTGGGCTGGGCTGGGCATTCTCTCACTCCGTTGATGATGTATGTATTTATTCATGATGTTTTCGGAAAGTGAAGGCAAGCATAAAAGCTTGCTTATGTATATTGGTATGTACATACACACATATGCATATGATGATGATAAAACAGAGGATACTACTACCCCTTCCTTTTGTCTTGCATCACTGAACTGGACAAACCCTTTGCTTTTGCTTCCAAAGCCTCCACTCTCCACTAACACGATGGCTATGTCAGCACACCACCAAGCTCATGTTATATTGAGTTCGTTCAATTTAACTCGACTGGAAAACTGCTGGTGTGCTATGATTGAGATTACCATTAAAGTAATCTAATGCTTTGCCGACAATGAGCGTGAAATGAATGAATGACTGACAAATATCTGTCGAATCTCAAGCTGGAAACTGACTGCGCTCAACCGTGATTTAGTGAATATATATTTTCTATATAATATGGTGAAACAGTGTTGATAACATACATACGTTTGAAAGTGACATCAAGTTTTGTAGAAAGAGTGAGCGAGAGTAAAACTACAAAGGCAAAAACCCTTGACTTTCAGTTACAAAGGTTAAGTACACGTTGATTTTGACGACCCCCTTCCGGGACCTTATTAACATTAAACTTGAAAATCCACCTCCTACTGTGACATTAAGTAGTGGAACTAGACTGAATTTCATAGATTTGTTCCAGCTGGCAAATGTTTCCCGTCTTTTGAATCATGAATAGTATGGTATTGAACGCTATATGTATGATGTCTATTTCTCAAACTTTTCTTTTATTATGTGCCTTAAACGTGTTGTATAAACAAATTATGTGAATCCTTGCTTATAGCCAAATTCAAAAGTATAACACATTATGAGTTTTTTTTCTGTTTCGAAAGTATTATCTGAACTATTATGGACAATAACTGAGTCTGACACAATGAATGAATGATCAAATGGCCTAAAAAGTATCCTGCAGCTTCAATTTATTATAATAATCAGGTGCTACATTTGTTCGTAAATGGTGCAGATTGAACATTATGAAATGAATTCAAATGGCTAAAAACAGTTTACACAGAAATCACCTTTTATTCTGAGAAATTATGAATGAAATAACTTTTACTGTGGACAAATGTTTCAATTTCATTATGATAATCGAAAATAGCGACGGGACGGATGAAAAATGGACTGGATTTCATTTTCAGCTATTGTTTATTCATGAGGATTTATGAAAGCGTACCACCATCACCACCACCAAAATTTGCTGCTGCCTTATAACACGTTGCAGTTACAACAGCAGCTTGGTTGGTTTGTAAAGAAAAACCAAGTATTGGGTTTAACAACTCAACAATGAGTCCCCTGGGATATTTCATTCATTCTAACGATTGCCACTCTGACACTTAACAAATTCCCTGAAAGGAATTTATCAATTAAAGAGAATTCCCTTTAATCATATTAATGAAGTAATGTTAATGAGTCAGCCTACTTCATGAGGCAGTATGACATTGACTGAAATTCTCCATGAGCGGATGTATTCTGACAGAAATCCCAACACCATAGTGCTTATAATTACATTCTTGTGTTATTTTTGTATGGGACATGGACATCTTATCCCAAAAGTAGTGACGCTGAGGGTGTCGTGTCGTCTTTTGGTGAAGCTTTGATGTTAATTGCAGTGTGAACAATGTATATTGCTCTGCTAAGGATATGAGCATTATTTTTTATAGTTGGTATTATCCACACACTGTGTTTGTTTAAGTATCTCTGAAGCTCTGTCTGTTGAGCTAAATTTATATTTATATGTATATATATAGAGAGACCAGTAACACCGTAAAAACAAGCATAATTACCTTAAAGGAAGCTCTCTGTTTACACAAAGAGAGCTAATGATTAGTATTCTATACTACTATTTTACAGATTGACGTTCTTTGAAAGGAGAGCTTCACGCTTTTTTAAAAAGTGAAAAATGGAAAGTATCAAGCAAACAGCCTCATTTAATGAGCGATGAAATGTTTTTTTGAAGGTGTGTAAACCAAATCTCTGCCATAAACGGTGGCACTCATTTGTAGGTTTAAGGTAATAAATGACCACTGTCAGAAAACAGATTTCAACAATGAAACGAAAACATGTCAAAAAGAAGAGATACTTTTGACAGATAAGAAGACAAATGGGTATGGCTTTTTTGGGACATCCTTTTTGGAAACAAGACACTATTTTTCATTTATTTTAAAATTTCAAGCTTGAGACAACAACCTAAAATTTGTTTGTTTTAGAATGAGGTTACATTAAAAGTAAACTTTAAACTTGGGCTCCAGCAAACAAACACATCCAGAGTTTCAGTACATTTTTAAACTTGTTTCAGGTTTTGTCGCATGTCTATGAAGGTGTACGATACAATGAACAAAGCATCTTGTTCTCTTGGCTTCCCAACCCATATTGGTTTTGTTATTGTATCGAGTCCTGCCCAATTTCGGAGTTGTGGCGTTCGTCCATCATTACTCATAACAAACATTACGACAGTTTGAAGACAGCGTTCTTGTTACTTAATAATTCTCTCGCCGTTTGTATTCATGTCATCCATCCGAGAATGTTTCAACAGAGACTTTGCTCGTAGCTCGGGATAACGTGAGTATTTACATCATCTACGCTTTTCGTTGGACGTTCCTATACTCTTTGAAATGAAGGGAACAAAGTAAGAGCTCATATGGAGTCTTCTTCACCAGCCAGCAGGACACGTATGTACTTCAACACAGCAATTAAACTGGAAAGGGTCTTTTTTACGTCCTCGCCCTCGTCTTGTTTCCAATTCCAACATCCAGCACAGATCAGACTTAAACTTTTCATCCCTTTTCCTCTTCACAATGAAACCGTAAGGATCTCTTTATCAAGGAAATGTCAGAAAATCCCACAAAATCTATTCTTAACCAAGAATAAAGTACATATACATATATACATACATTCCGACAAGACTTGTTGGGGGCAGCCAGGAAGGAGTAAAGTTTTCAACAGACTTTGTATCAACTATATGAGGCTCTGTAAGAAGCTTTATGGTGTATATTTTACTGCTAACGAGCGTCTAACTAGCTCGTCAATGCCTGTGCCCAGCAACATTATTTAAAATTTTCAGTAACAGCACAACAGAATACTAAAAAGAGTATAAAATGTGTGTATATGTTTGAGTATAGCAAAACTGTAAGGAAAGTTGCTGGCTCATTGCATGCATGTAGTATCTCTTCTTGCATCACATATTTCTTTTAAAAATGTTATAAGATGACAGAGAGCAGAAGCTGAGAGTTGACAACCGAAACTATTTGTTAGTTCATCGTTGTCAGTGTGTAAGTATGAGCGAGCATTGAAGTGGCATATTATTATTATAAATGGCCTGTTTGAAGGTAAAGTTCAAAAAGAGTGTTCCTTCCTACCTTACTTTATAGAAATAAAAGAAAGGAATTTTTCACACTTCCAACCCACAACCAACCATACGTATGTATTTTAACCAACTATCCGAATGCATAAGTATTACTGAAGAATACGCAACCCAAACTTACATCATATTATCACATCCCATCATCCTACAAACATACACGGTTTCCTCTCTCTCTCCTCTCTTTCTGCTCTGCCCTGTTGTAAATGAATTCAATTTTCTTCTGAAGAAATGTTAACAGGGAAGGTTGGCTCAAAGTGGCAGTGAGGAGGAAAACTCATGGAGTTTTCTATTATTTCCAATTTCACAAAAGGTACACCGGATGACTGCTGAGAAAAGGAAAAACTTCAATTTCCTTTACTGCAAATTAACTTCACTTAAAATTTCCTAGAGTCATTCTCTTCGCTATGAATGATGCCATTCGAAGGAATGCAAAGCAAGGCACAAGACATTGGGCTTTGGTAGCTGTGCTTTGGGGACAACTCTGTAATAAGTCGATTGATATAATATAATGTAATACGAAAGAGAATGACAAACCTTCCTATTGAAATGATGGTCCTGCTCTGGTCTTTTTAAAACGAACCTAAACAGACTGCCTACCACCTTTTAACTTGCATATTCATAGCTAAAGATCCTGTTGACAATAAGTATGACCAACTAAAACTAGCATACATAATAGGATTTTGTCCACCGTTTCCAGTGATGATGCCATGAACTCTAAAGAAGAATATGTAGAAACATAGAATATTATAGTAGCTTGCATATATATATATATGAAAGGACACTATTTTTGGTGGTGCGGTAAATGAAAGATGTCATTATAAAGCGTGAGTCAAGCAGAGTAGGACTTTGATACGAAATCTAGTTAAGTAACATTTTATGAATCTCAATAAGAGAGCCACGACTTTTATCTCCAGTTGACTATGTTGTTTTATTGCATCATCGAAGGGAGGCGTGAAGGGTGACTTCGCTCGAACGATTTCCAATGGAAGATAATTATCGTAAGGCCCCCTGTGTACTTGCCCCTCTGAATAGTAAAGCGTTCAACTGTCAGCTTGATTCTAACATCATTATTATTTACTTGTCTACGTTTTTCTTCTAGATTTATGGTACACTATTCCCATTTTCTTTTACTGTCCCATCTCTTCCAGCAGCAGCAGCAGCTCTCTCTCTTTATTGAACAAAGGTTAGGCACAGCATATAAAGTTGAATAGTGACTGTGGACTGTGACTGCAGGAGGACAAACTCAACCTAGTTCCATCTTTCTCCATAATTGTCCCTTTTGCTCCAGTTGGCAAAAAAAGTGTGGTATAACAATTGCGCAACAGTCACACTCACACATATAAAGTCCAGCAGTCTATATGTATGGGCGGTAATCGATATGGAATAATAGTTTTTTTTCTCGCACACGATTTTTTTCCTCGTCCCAGTGGACGAACTCACAAGCTGAACTGGATCGAAGTTCAATTGTTTTCGAGAGAATGACTCACATGCTTTACCATGCTTTAGCCCAGTAGACCAAGAGTTTGAAAACAGCCTTTTGTAAATGGACTCTTGATGGTATTTTTTTCGATAGCTGAATAAGTGACAACCTTTGGAACAGTTGCTGAATAAGTCAAGTGGATTTTAGAAGTAGGTTCGGGTTCGTTATGGTTGTGCATTGTGTACGAAAACATTGAACATTGTTTGTCATGCTTCAACTACCTAACATTTCCCTAACGGGTCATAACTACACTTTTTTTCAACTGCCGCATTCAATCCTTATGTATTATTCATCGTTGCATAATACATTTATGAAAATAATATGGTTTTGGTTGAGGATTTAAATATGTAAGTAAATTGAATGCAGTTATGTACAACAAAGGTTCTTTTTTCTCCGATTTTCAATACAATAAGCTTTTTTCTCAAGTACCGTCTTGCGTTGCCCCATTTTGAAATTTTTTCCGTGAACTGGGATGTCATCAACTTGTAATTCAATTGTGCTACTCACCAATATATGATACGACGTGTACCATAATTCTACACGTGTAACAGAAAAGCAGAGTTTTTTTACTCGCATTCGTTTTCTCAGAACAATATCATTTCATTTCAAGGTATAATCATATTTCAGCTTCAGCAAAAACTGGACTCCACACATTGCATGGCTTCTGACGTTCTTCCGACATTATAAATGATATGAGGAAACGTAGAATTGATTAATAAGTCCCAGTCGAGGAACCCCAGTCTCAATGGATTTGTAAGAGGAAGAGCACAAGGAGCATGGAGAGAGCAAAGTGTGTAGAACATGGCTATTTTATGTGCTTTTTATATAAACAATAAGCCTTTAAAAAGGAGTTTGAAAGCACCTAAAGAATGTATAGGTGGGTAGTAAATCTACTTCTTCCAGCTTCCGGGCATTTCTTCAGTTCACCATGAAGTCAAGTCATTTTGGATCGCCTTTTGTTATTTGGAAATCCTCCAAAGTACCATTTAACTCAATAAAACTCAACTTATGCCCATTGGGCGTGCTTTGCTTTCACTTTGAAAGATGTACTTACACGAACATTTACATTGAATGGAAATACATAGGAGAAATGGAGACTATATAGCCGTTGTGATATTGTAATGCATACACTTCTGCACAGCTAAAAAAATAAGAATAAGAATAAGCCTGGGGAAGAAAACGGAAACTTAAAAGACAGATTCAAGTTGGAAATAAGGCTAACGGGAGCAATAGTGCAGGTCTTGAGAATTGCACACTTTCATAGATATATTCTTCCAAAAAAGAGACATGAGACAGCTTCTTCCTGTCTCTCTTCTTTGCCTACCCATTGTGAATCCCCCAGAATCTAGCACATCATGTCTTAAAAGCTTTTTCCATCTATCTATCCATTTATTCCCTCTGTGATTTTACACAAACAGATCATTCCGTATTCACTCCTATAGTCTTCTTTATGAATGCTAGAGACCTTCCTTATTGGGTGTGTATTATTGTTGCACTCATTCAGAAATCCTTACTAAATGAGCTGAAGAGAGAGAAATATATAGAGAGAAAGAGAAGGAGAGAGATGTAGAAACAATACACTAATAATTTAGCAATTCCCAGTCTCAAAATAGCAGTGAATACAAAACCTGCTGGGGTAGGGAATAAATGAGTTGATTTCGTTTACGTTTCATGACACAAACAACTACTCAAACTCTAAAGTGAACAACAGTGCATGTTAGCATTCTGGAGAACGCGTCCCATCAATAAACAACACACCAAAATACAGTCCTTTCCCTCTTGCAGCAAGACATGATATAGCAGACAGAGCCAAAGTAAGTGAGTAAATATAAATTGCACCTTAGGACCGTAGGCAAAAGGGACCACAAGGATAGGAAGGTGTATCAAATCAAGGTAGCATCATATCAAGAAGGCAGCGAGGCGGATAAAAACCGTAAATACATTGGTATGGATTAATAGAAATAAATGAAATGAGGAAAAGGCAAAACCACCAACAACGTGTTACCTTTTTATCTAATCTGCTATCTTTCCGGTAGGTCTTTGAATTCGATACAAAATGCTGGGAGAAATGATAATAATACACATTGCGTAAGAAAAAGGCAAATGCGAAGAAGCATATATGAGGGTAGTCAGCCTTCGAGGTACACACAAAACACAACCAAACATACTTACGTATTTATTAAGATCGGCTGCCGAAGGTACGGAAATTTATTTTAGCTTGGGCAACCTCTACTTACTTGAAAAAAAACATTGACTATTCTCCAGGTTAAACACACCTTCCCAAAAAGTTGCCAGCTCCTCTCTTTGAATTATTCAGGATTGCAGGTCTAAAACTCTGGTTATAAGTCAATGCAATAACTTTTTTGGGTTGCGAGGAAAAGGAGCTGCTCTTAAATATAAATGCTCTGCGATGTTTAGAATATCTAAAGAGGAAAAGGAGGTTCCGATCAAGAACTCTTGTCTCGTTGAGCCCATTTATTTGCCACAGTTGAATTCTAAAGTTGCTTACAACCAACGCACTATATTTATAAGTTTATTTCGCTATATCTGGATATGTATGTATACATACATTTTATATTGATATGTAAAGTGGCAGTCTGCGTATCGTATCATTTATTTCATAGGATATTATAGCGTTTCATGGTATGTGTATACTTATTATTATATAAAGTATTTTAAGAAAGGAAAGAAAAAGTGTAACAAAACTATGAGGCTCAGCATTATAGAGTTACTAACAGAGTGTGTTATGGAGCATATGAGAAGATTTAGTGAGGAGTTGCCGGCATGCATTCTTAATCACTTTCACCAACCAAAAACAATACTACTACTTGCTTTGGCTCTCGAGCTACTACTGCTACTACACGCAGACAGGAAAAGACTTTCTTTTGGTTCGAACATTGACTCACGGCGATATACACGCATTCGTGCTATATACCTTTATTGGCTAGCGCTATATAGCTACACTACACCGTATTTAATTTTTTCCTGCATGCTATATATATTCCGTTAAAAACCATTCTTCAATTTTCGTGGGTTTTGATGACACTCTTTGTAACTTATTTCTTCTACCTTGCCAAAAAAACATTTACCTACATAGTTTTAAATTATCTACTTGGCCAATAAAGTATAGTCATCATCATCATCATCATCAGTACATGAGAAGTTGAATAACTGTGCAAAGTTAATATTTCAAAGAGGCCAAGCAAACATGATACACTTAATAAGCAGTTTTGTAAAATATTCAAGACTCTGCTGATAGTTTTCAGGTAAGTACATTTTTGAGCTAACAAGAGAGAAAGAGAGCCGTTTTAATAGAGCTGAAAGAGTTGCCTATTAAATTTTATGAAGTAGTTTTTATACGTAAGCAAGATCGTTTGTATTCATTTAGACTTTCCTCGGGCTACCAGTTCGTCTTTTCCTTTTGGTTTATAGAAAACGCATGTAAGAAACTTTTTTTAATGTGTACTTAAGGGGTAATACGTGTGCAGTTATAGGGAATTTAACATGCATTCTTGTGGATTTATTGGTTTTTCTAGTTGTAAATATGTATAAGTATAATATGTATCTAGTTTAAATGTTTCTATACTGCATATCTCTCACTAATGTTTCAATGATTATTTCATGAGTCATTGCACACAACACAGCCCAAGGAATAAAATAATCACCAGAAGGTTCGTGTTGCATGGCTCTATCCAATTTTTCACTTTATCAACTTACAAAACTATGTTGTAAAAAATGAACCCGGAGTGAAATAATGATGTTTCCGATAAAGGGTCTGGTCTGGTCTGACTATAAGGGTCACATTGAAATTCTTTCTTGGTGGAACAACATGACCACACTTTGTCGGCAATTTGTATGCATTTACATTCAACTTTTTCACCATCTCACCACATCTCATCCATACAAAGTAGCTGACGAGTATATAAAAGTTAGGACATCCCAAAAGAATGTAAATGTTTTTAGCTTTTAACAAATTGTAAAACAGAAAATTGCATACAAGAGCCATATATTTTGGCTCAAACATCACACATACATTTTGAATTAAACGTTGCTGTTGAAATGAAAGGGTCGAATGGGAACTGTTCCAAAGAAGAATGAAGACAGGAGGAGATGAAGTAGACAATGGATGAGAATGTGAAATGAGAATGGGTTGAGGTCCCTGCACCAAGCAACTTTTTTCAGGAGACTGCATAAGATGCATCTTAAAATAATATTGACTTTCGTCCTATCAGTAACTTCTATCTGACCATTGGAGTTGAAACTGGTAAATTTCTAAATTTAAATTCAGTTCAGAATGCAATGCGAGCAGTTTACCAGTTCTAGACTGTAATATACTGATAGCTCCGAAGCATGATTAAGAAAAGATGTACATTTATAGTTATTTTTGACAAACCCATTCGTATTATAGGCACACGACATGTCTAAAATAGATGGGAACTGGGAAAACTTCTACAAGTGCCAGCTGTGTATATGGATATAGTGGATTGACTTAACTTGGACATCAATTTATGATAGCGTGACTGTCAGTGTTTTAACCAGAACATTTTTGATTCCATGATAGGAAACAAGGATTCTTTCACTTTGCTCAAGACTTGTGCGTTTTGATTAGAACCATTTGTAATATTCCTCTCTCCGAAGAAAAAATGTGCTCTTGGCAGATAAGACGACAAAATACAAATGACATTGCATGCAAAAGATTCTTGGAGATAAGGACATAACAACATGATGGTGCTTGCGTGCTAGTGTCCACTTGTAAACTAATATTTTATTCACGGATCTTCTTCTTCTTCTGCTCGCAATTTATATTCTGTAGCGTAACTAGTGACTTGCTAAGCTGCCACACACTCTTACTCCTCTGGCTGATACAGAGATACGATCGACAGCGCCAAACATTTCAATCACCCAGAGAAGATTATGAAGATGATGTCGACTTAACTATTAACCGTACATACTTTTCATATAAATGACTTGGAGCTATTTATCAACCAGCAATATTCTCATCACATGCAATCTCATGAATCACATGCAGAGTCACATTAATGTCTTATATGTATATAAGCTTCATCTTTAAAAGTGGCCAACTTCAACTTTACAACAAGCTCGTTTACGACTTTTCCATCATCCCATCACTGAAGAAAACGGATTCTTTGGGATTATCATCATTAGCATAATAAATGCATGCATATATATGTCCTATTAAATAGTGTATACATACGTACGTATGGTGTGACCAAAACTGTATTTTTGCAAGCTCACAGGTGCATATACTCCTCTCTTTTACTGAAATGGTCAAAATTGTAGGCAACTTGGAAAGACTTGTGAAGGAGTGACACTTGAAGAGAAGAAAAGACAGCTTGAGTGAGCCCGTATAGTTTCTAATCTCCCTGTGAGTTTCAGCATTGTGAAGTCATCATCATCAACCAAGCCAACCTGTCACCCTAAAAAGCGTTGTGAGTGCTAGTCAACAAGAAATTGTATGTCCTCCGGTAGCCGTAATTTTCGGCTTAAAGCCCGTCAACTTCTCTCACCATTGCCAACACAGACGAGAGGACGAAAAAACAAGGGATCCCAAGGAGAGAGTCTTCGTGTTTCCATCTCTTCCTCTGCATATAAAATTTGATGATGCGAGGATAACAAGTGCAAGTGAAATGGCAGTTATAAATGTGTGCGCTTGGCGCTCACTTGGGTTGTGTGTGAGTGAACATAATCAGGCAGCTAAAAAGTGATGACCAGAGCAATGAAAGTTGAAAGAAAAAATACGACAACTTGTTCGGCCGCTTGACAGTTTTATCGATGAAGTCGCAGCAGTGGCACTTATCCATAGGAGCCATTGTCACTGACTGTCTCTTTTCTGTCTATGGCTCCTCGTATTCCATTTGCCCACAATTTATTCTCTATATTCCTGTGAAATGAATGAGACCGCTTGTACACATTTGCTCTGACTACATCACTCTGCTCTCCTCTGCTCCTTCGTATATTGTTGCCTTTCTGAGCAGTAGTTTTCTTAACAATTACATAAAAAAGTTGAGGTTATACCAATGACGCTATCAAAAGGCGCTATTTACTTTATTACTAAGGAAGACCAGCCACTTGAAATGAGCATAGAGCTGGTAAAAATCTCGCCCAAAATAAACAGGGTTACATTACAAGAGAAAATGGATTAGATGATTGTGATTTGGATTTTGAGCATTCAACGCTGTATGCTACCTCTTCAAAGGTTACGATAACTAACGTCAGTTCACATGACTGTCCTATATAGGATTTCATGAAATTGGGCAAGCCATAACAAAACCAGACCAAAGAAGAAAAAAAGGTTTTGACTTCTTGAAAATTACACATTCATGATGATAACTTTTTAAAATTCTAGCTGAATTCAAGAGTTGAGAAATGTTCTGTAATCGAGAAAAGGGTCAGTGTCTGATAACTCAAATTGTATACATCTACTATACAAAACTATACGTTATATAAGAAAAATGCTTCCTCGTATAAAATCAAAGAGAAGAAGATGCCCAGTATCTGTAGGAGGGCCCTTCAAATGTCATAATATCTTTTCCCCATTCAATTCACTACCCATAATTTACTTTATTACGCTCATATTCTCTTTGCGTATTTACTTTAAGCATTCATTCTGGCTTGTTGGGCAGACCTTCCCATCCCTTAAAATTGCTCAACCCTTTCTTTCCTCAAAATTCTTTCAACTAACTCCAAATTATCCCTTACCCATTCTGCTTGTTTACTTAAGGAGCGTAATATCATTTCTGCTTCTGGCTCGTCAGGCTTAGTCAATTATGAAAGATGAAAATGTAACATGTGCGTAATATTCTTTTCCAAATGATAGTAATTGGTCAAAATTGAGAAAACATACAACAGAAAATTGTGAAGCAGCCCACAAAGCATCCAGTTTTTAAAAAAGGAACTTTACTATATCCACAAAAAGGGAATAATATAACATTATTATGCTCCTTGCATGTACGTGTGTAATAGTAATTGCTAGAACTACCTCATTCATATATATAAAGTTTGAGAGATGCAATAAAAAAGCAATTTAGCTGAAAAGTGGAGGCTCACTCCTTCAGCCCATGAAAGTCTTAACAATTTTGTATGGACACATTATTGGTTCGTTTTTTATTCATAGAAAATGGTCACTCAATTCACTATGAATTTAGTTAATACTCTCATCGCCGGATGGGTTGGGATGCACCCACATTGAGTTCTTTCTTCTGTAAACTTTTTTGAGCGGCTATAAATGTACAATCCATAAAATTACTTGACAATGCTCTGTAACTCAAGCATTGACTCCAATTTCAGTATTTCTGAATGTAAAAACTTGAGTGTGACTCACTCAGCCTGACTGAGTCCGACTGCACAGTGAAAGAAACACTTATTCTTTAACAGGCGTAATGTAATACAAAGTTGAGTAGAAAACGATACAAACACTTCTCGTAGGCCTTGAACACTTAAAAGTAACATCAACTGCATGCATACCCACTGACGTTTTCCCATCTCAACGAATCCAGCAAGTCCCTTACAATTGTGTTGTGAGGTTCATTTCAGTTTCAGTGTTTTTTCTAGTTCAACCAAACCACAAACACAGTCAAAGTCTGCCCCAAGGCTCTCCCTTTGAATTTTGTTCGGACTCTAATATATAATTTTGACAAGTTTATTTAACTAGTTAGGGAAACTGCATTAGGGCGTGCCGTGAACTCGTCTTGTCTTCAAGATGAATGTCTAGTTAAGTTTTTAATATATACAGTCAGAGAAGCAGGTTGCTGGAAAAGAAGATCAAGATGAGGAGAACGAGAAGAGTCATCGCTGCTTTTAACATGCACCTTTTTTTACTTTGCTCTCTTCTCTCTCTCTCTGCTTGAGCAGAAACTTTTTTTTTGTTCCACAGAAAAGTTTTTCATTCCGTTTGTATATGAATCCAAAAGTGTATACATTCTCTGTATTCATTTGATTCTTCATTTTTTCTCAGAACCTATGCTTAAAATGTTTTGCCTTTCAGCGTTATTTTGATATCTAATAATGTATGTACAGGGTGTAATTGGACCTTGAATACATTTATTGCAGCAGCTTCTGATTCTGCAACGAGTTCGCATCGCATCTGACATGCACCGATGATTTCGTGAAGAATGTTCAAGTCGAATTTTTACCATGTACATATATTCTTTCTGATTGGGTGTACTCATCGTAGTACATGGAGAAAATTACTGGAATCGGTTGGGCAGAGCTAGTTATCACTCAAATTGTCATGTGCGGAGGAGGCTTCTATATGATTTAGCTTTTAAAATTGCAAACCATTATCTTGTTACAAGAATTATATACAAAGTACATATAAAGTCTTGAGTAAAGAACTATTGCTAGCTGAGCCGTGTTACGGATGATGACACATTTCAATCAGAGTAAGAATTTAGGAACGCTCGAAATTTGTAGTGTAGAATTTTTACCGCATAAGCCAAACCTATATATTCATTCCGTAGCTAATACGGTATAAAATAAAATCAGAAGCTTAGAGCTTAGGGAGCATATAAAAGGTTTTGTTAAATCTACTATATTGCCTTTGAGGCAGACAAGGAGACAAGATTACACCACCAACACTAGATAAATTTTTTGTCCACTTACTTTAACAGGCCTTATGACACCTTCAAACCGTTTGAGAAACACCTTAATACCAATTTTTCTGAGGAGTTATCCAGAACAAAATCTTATTATAATTAGGAAAATAGTGTCTAAGAAGCTTATACGTTTCAGATTAGTTAGACACGGTATTCTTTGTTGAAAATTGGGTCTATTGAGTCAGAATGCTTACGTGTGTACAAAGTATACACGCAAAGTGTACATACGTTGATCTTTACGGTTGTCAAATAGTTTATCTTTTGAATAGGAGCTTAACCTGTATTGAATTGAATCCATGCAGGGTTGCGTCTCAGTTGGGAAATAAGTGATGTTGGAGTTGGAAAGAACGGAACTAGACAGTTTGTAAGGAATACAGAAAAGTTGGACCTTTCTTACATAATGCGGCCAAATGTCATGTCTGGTAGTGTAGTGCATGATGTCAGGGCAATGCAATCCTACAAAAGTTTCTAGGTTGTGTTATGTTGTCGATTCAAAAGGGCAATCTGGTCTGCCATGCAGTGTCTCAATACTAGTATTGCGGCTCTGTGCATCATGTACTTACTGCACTGGCTTGATCCCTAACTATATGAAAGTATTATTGTAGGTTATGTAGGTACTTACTTCATTTAGCTTAACGTAGTGTGATTCGGGACCGGCACCGATACAAAAAAATCTACAAACGATAGTTGGTGGATTGAAGAAAATCTCTGGATTTCATCACCTGTTTTCTTTTCTTTCCCTTGTTCAAAGTTAACTGTGGTGTTAGTGTTGTATTCACACATTTCGAAACTTTGAACAAGGGTTAGCATTCAAGAAAAAACTTGTCTATTTTACATTGTATATTATTTGGATATTTGGGATTTGGAACAGGACTGGGAAGTCTTTTCAAGAGAGACGAGAGAGATAGTTCAAAGTATATTTTTTCAATGTGTATACAAAACGTAACAAGCTTCTAAGAATATACTTAGGAATAGTAAGTAAATACATTCCATATTTTTACCCAGTCGCATATTAGCTCTATTACGGAGTTGCTGACAACAAACTAACCAAATGTCATGGATAAAGCCTTTGAAGCTTCTGGATGTGATCTCATGCGGACTTTTCAAGTTCAACCTTTTTCTAAAAAAAGTTAGACAATTTTTATTTACAAGGCCTTTTCAGTTTATAAACATTATTCAAGATCCGTGTCTGCGGATTGAGATGTTATGTTTGGTAAGAGGGCATTCTATTATTTCATATCCACGTTTGTATGTATGTATGTCTGTATTTACTTTGAAGCATTTTTATTCTCATGCCTGTATGCTTTTCTCATTTTGCTGCATTGTCTACCTAGTCCTATCGTAATAAGAAGAAATAAGGAAATAAGAACTAGCAGCATAAAGGTCCCTTATTACGTGCAGCATGTTTTTTTTCCTTTCCAACAAGACTAGGTGAAAACGCTAGGTCGAATAAATATTTTAATACAAATACTTGCAGTTGTTGTTGTACATGATAACATGATGCAGGGATATGTAACAAGGCTCAGTAGCATCAATATCACGAAAGAAGATACTTTTTGATACGATACAAAAGTAACAAGCACCGAGAAGAAGAAAAAGAAGAAATCTTGTTATACCCAAGGATCTTATTTGTATTTCTTCTCCCTTAACCCCGCATAAAATAACCTGTCTGCTGCAATGTCTTCATGTTTTTCCAACCAAATATCGCATGACCTTACCGTATTATTATTACATCTACTTATAAATGCGAAGCATACATTTTATTGACAGCAGGAGCACGGAACACGTCAAATAATCCTCATCTCATATATATGTACATATAATACTCGGTGAATAGGAAGAGATCAACATCAACACAACTCAGTAGTCATCCCTTGTTTTCTTCTTTGACTGTAAAAATTTTGTTTCCATTTTTTCTTTGAGAGTGTATACTTTTTTTGTTATTTGTGGTTGTTGTTAGTTTTTCGGTCGTTACTTTACACAAAATAATAATAATACCATCCTTCCCTTTTCCTTCCTGACTCTAAACGCAAAAAAAAGTCGCCTTGATCAAATGCAACGCAATGCTAACTCTCGCTTATCTATACTACTGCACCACGTCGGTTGGTTGGCGGACGGAGGTCCCTTGTTAGGATTCAGTGAACGGGAAAGTTAGAGAGAGCTGAAATTTTTCCTGGCATTATTTTCCAGCTTTGCAAGAGCACTGAAGTATCATGTGATATCTACGTTTGATCTTGAGAACATATGTATTTCCCCTAAAAGAAAAGAACATGCATACAATTTAAGTCTGATCCCTATCTCTCACTCACACTGTTTTGCCTAAAGACAATGGGATTTCTTCTGATGGAAAAATTGAACCTCCCAAAAAAAAATCTTGTCCGCAAACATAGTTGTTCTCACTGAGAAAATGTTTTTGGAAACAACAACAAAAGTCACAAATTGGATGGAAAACAAGAGCAAAACCTTCAAAACATGAATAGCAAGGAAATGCCACAACAGAGTAAAATAACCTTAAAACTTTGAGACATAATATACAAGTTAGGCTAAGGAAGACAGAAATGTATGTAGTAATGCCTCATTGGGAATACGTGTACACATTCGCATATGCCACCTACATTCCATATATAAACCCTACTAGCTAGAAAGTCTGAAAGAGCCCATGTTAGAAAACTTTGAACAAGTTTAAATACACATTATTCTCTGTGTGAACATTAAGATATGCCCAAAAAGTGTAGCGAGCATCAATACATTGTATATATGATAATATATGTACCTACGTATATCTGTTCCAGAAGCAGCTAACAGCTAAAACAGGCAATCTTTACGAGGACCACACCTTCCCTTCTTCGACTTTTTGTTTAAAAAATAGATACAAAAAAAGTGAAGCCTCAAGTAATTAACTCCTTCATCAAGTACATTTTGAGTAATAAGCTACGGAAAAATAATTGCTTTTCCTCCCTCGTTTTTCGGCAACTGCTTGCCTTTTCAACTTTTAATTACTTGTGCACCAGTCAGGATGGTAAAGGAACATGGCAAAGAAGGAGAGCAAAAAAAAACAGAAAATGGAAACCAAATAAGAAGAGAGATAGAGTGAAGAGTAAACCACGCTAATTTTGTTCAAAAGAACCAACGACTCCAACAAAACATGTCGTAGAGAGAGAAACTATCTCAACTCTGAGAGAACAAGCTCACACAGCAGTAATGCATTCTGGAGACAATTCATCTTCCTGGTTAAATGTAAAAAAAATAAAAGTTTGTATTAAATTAAACAAGGGCAAGGGCATAAAGAATGTGTGCAATGTTTTGTTTTAATGTAATGCAGGTACATTGTTATTTCATGCCATTATATGCATTTAATACTTCATTCATTCTAGATTCTAGGCCAAAGCTTAGAGCTCCTTTTTTAGTTTATTACTTGGGTCGGTTGATGAGGAGGGTAGATAAATACTTAATAAACTCAATAGACTAAATCCAACAAGAGTATTTACTCCACCATTGTTTTAATAGAGAAAAAGGGCCACCCCAAATACGGCATGTCTAATGTTACACTAATATTGTAAAAGGTTGGGAAAATGTCGAGTAATTAAATAAAGGAGCTCATATAGATAATATATTGTTGATAAAGCTACCACGGCACGGTTGGACTTGGACAGTTGTTACTTTGTAAGTAATAATCATATCGGGTCATAATGATAATCAGAAGGGCACGTGTGGGTGTGTCATAGTCATATGGTACTTGACTCAAAGTGGATTTACAAATATAGTAAATTGTATGAGTACCAACAACACAACACCAACTAAGAGCTAAGTCTCTCTAATAAATTATAATAAGTTCTGAATAGGATTATTTATCACCTGGAAGGTTTCCTTTTTGTTTTTTTGAGTATTCACATTTGAGGGAGTGTTTAATCCGATTATATTGGCAATAAAAAGTTGGGCTGTCTGTTCTGTTTCAATATGATACTCGTGAACTGGAACCCAGGCTCACTTTGAATAAGTTTGTTAGTTGAGAGGATATGTAGAATTCAAAGTATTTTGTACGCTTAGTTTATATTAAAGCTATTGAAGTGTGTTAATGTTGATACGTAATACGATAAGCTTGAAGTTGTGTATGAATACGAATACGAGGTAGGTATTGCCATTGCGTGAGACTTGTCACCACGATAAATCTCCTTATGGACTAACTAAAACTAAACCAAGAAACAAATTCTTTTTTTATGATTTTTCAGCGCAGTTTTTGCCATATATATTTAAGCATAAATGAATACTTTGGTTGGTTTAAGCAGATGTGGTTTTTATTACCTTGTCATTTTATGGCTTAAACGTACGGCAATGAAATGAGATTTGCTACATATACAATTTTAACGATTCCAAGTTTAACGTGTTTTTAGTATGTTCAAAATGATACGACAAACAGTTTGAATTATTGTATTGAAAAGTTTATTGGCAATAACTTTCATTCACAAAATTCGTTTCTTGGTAAGTTTTTGTTTAAGGAAATGAAAGAAATGTTGAGAAAAAAACGTATAAGAAAACGTTGAGTTTATTAGTTGGAAAATATGTTTGAAAATGGAGAAAAGGCGGTGGTTGGAATGAGAGTTCGTGCACCGACGAAGCCACATGACATCCAATGAATCACAATAGCTGAGTTGTCAGTTCAGTGTCAACCTTGTTAACTTCATTTCATTTCTGTCTCAAATAAAGAGAGAGAGAGACGTTCTTTGTTCCTTCTTGAAATGAGCTCAAATGAGTCACAAGAATTTCTCTGAAAATGTACCAAACCTTTTACCAAACATGTAGCAACATAACATAATGTTTTCATGAACAATAAAACTCCTACAAGCCACCACACACATGCACTTCTACAAACGATGGGCTTTTATAGTCGCGAGACAAAAGTGTCATCCTCAGATTGCTGGACAAAATGATGTATTATCTACCTCACAAGCAGATAGCTCTCTCTCTCTATGAAGGACAAGCACGGGAATGCAACATAAAACGTTTTTTTACCACCACCAATACAAACAACAAAAACACATTGTTCATAAGCGGTCAATACGGTCTATCGAGTGGAGAGTGAAGTGACCTGCTGTGTGCAACAGTTAGATAAGCAAAATCAAATCATTCATTTCTAAACTACCAAACTCAAAAGCCCAAGCCAAAATAGAAATTTTCAACGATGGGATGGGAACATGGGATGGATGTTTGTGTATGTAATTTAAATGCAACATTATGTCACACAATGATGTCTTCTAGAGAAGCCCGTCCTTATAGTGATTGATATTCCACTCAATTGAGCCGAAATGGAGCTGTGGGATCCATTATCCGGCTGTCCATCCGTATCGCTTGGTTCAGTTGGTGGTACGGTAACTTTGTAATGATCATGATGAGACTCTATGTTTGTCTTTCATTCTGCAAGTGCTAGCCCTACAGGAATATGATGATGATGATGATGATGATGAACACATTCAAATGACGGTTATGATGAGTGATGTACACCATGTCATCTTCTTATGCGAATAGACAGCATACATGCATCACATTTTACTCATCGTCGTCAGTACCCAGAACACGTTGAATATTGCATGCGTCCAAAATGAAACAAAAGTTTTCATAAAATGTCGTAAGTCTCTCAAACATTCGTTCGAAAATATACATGAGAGCTCATTTTTTATGCGTTACATGTGTCTTTTTGTTTGTATGTTCAACTCACGCATTTAATGGACAAGTGATCGAATCCTGAATGAAACAAAAGTGATGGTAACACAAGTGCTAGTTTATGACTTGTCTTGTCAGTCAGCGAAAGATCTCCCAAACGTGCCTGAAACGCATTTTGAACGAAAAAAGAAGTATGCGTGTAGCAGTGTATGTTTACATTACGGTGATGTTATGCATATTCAAATGCATACAAAGTATCAAAAGGTGCAAAGACAGTTCGACGAGATATTAATGACGATGATCCAGCACATGAAAGCTATGATAACTTATGATAGTGATAATAGAGTAATAGCATAATGCATATTTTTGACTGTCTGTCACAAAAAATACATGCATGCATCGATAGATATATATAGATGCATAATTTTACTTTTGATTTGATGTGATGTACAAAATACAACAGATGGTATAGAGTAGAAGATACTTAGTCTCTCAAGTCAAGTAGAAAATTTTCTATATGTTTACACACTTCCTCGATCTACTACAGTTATGTAACATTTTAAATGGATTCAGTTTTTTTCCTTGATCTGCTTGTACTTTTTAACAGCTGAAAGGATCTCCGAGAGAGAGAGAAATTGGTGTTTGATCAGCTAATGTATCTGATAAGGAAAACTACGTGATGAGTACGCAGCATAAACAGACATTCACATCGACACATCGTCTTGTAACGAGGAACGACGATCCAAACAGACAACGCACATGTCATTATATACACAGCCTCTCAATACTATTTTCATTCATGTCATTTGGCAGCAGTTGAGCAAAGCACACACTGTCAAAACTTGACATGATGATACGAAGAAATAATTGAAAACTTGAAAAAAGTGAAGAGGAGAGGTGTAAGATACTCCATTTACAATTGACATAACATTTGCATCTCATTCACTATTTGAAGGTGACAAGATGAAATGATTTACATAAGAATTTTTATACACATACACACAAAAACATGCGGATGGTTCTGAAGTTGCCTTTGGAATAATATATTTCTAAAGTATATAAAGCTGATTCAAAACTTGAAACGAAGGAGTATTCCTTGAATCTGTCTTCTCTTTGGTACTGGTGTATGTATTATAAAGTGAAATTTAAAACGAGATGATTTGAAGAGATAATCTGCAACTTTGAAAAGAAGGAAGAAGGAGAAGAGAAAAAATGTTAGTGATTTTTTATTTCCAGCTCAAAGAAGAAAAGCGGAGGCAGACTTTTTTTTGTGACTTGGTTTGATCTTCCGCTTCTGCTCCATTGCCTCGTTTTAAAAACCTTTTTACATCCACATCATCATGGGATCTGACGAAAGAAGAAAGACAGCAATCGATTATGATGCAAAGAGCGAATTACCTGTCCAACGAAACCACATTTAATTTGCTTGAAGGAATAAAAGTGCATTTATGTTATATGCATTATGCGAGTTGCTTTTCTACGTGGACAAGAAACGTGGTCCTGACTGCAGATTAGGTTTGGTTAGTTTCCCGACATACATCATGAATACATCTTTCTTCTGTCCCGAATTGCTTCTCCACTTTTTGGTTGTGGTTTTCATTTCAACGGGAGAGATGCTGGTGCTACAAAATTTCTGAAATTATACTGCCTTCGGATTTTTTAAAAGCTGCGGTTTCAGGTCAGCAAACTGTATGACTGCCGGCTTCAACTAAAACTTTCATGAGATTCGCTTCTCTCTGTCACTTGAGCAGAATGTTTCAAGGTGTACTCGCTGTACACCATTTGACATCATCATCATCATCATATCATAGTTTGCCACATCTGAAAAACTATGATTGTCATAAATGAGTAAAGTGAAATAAAAACGGGGATAATGTAGGTTTCAGAGAGAAAATGTGGGAAAATTCTTTCGTGCGACACACCATATTACATCAGACCTTTTTCCTTATGGCAGTGTGGTGCATGCATACCACGTAGAGAGTAAGTCATAAATAAAAATTCACTTTCTGCTTTGCAATCCGTTCGACTACTTCCATTCCGCACTTTTGAACAAAAAAACGGATAAAGTTCTGCCTAAATCAAATAGTGCATGAGCATGTACCAACTTTTTTTCTTCTATTTCTTACTCTCACTCAAGATAAATGTTTATTATTTCAATGGTTGACAAGCCGGTATTGCGTCTATCTGAGAGTTATCTTCAGCGATAAGAGACAGTTTATTGCATGAAATAATCCTATTTGTGGAAGCTGCTCGCTTCAAAAAAAGTTTACTGCAGCGAATGATCATTTCAAGTGTTGAGTTGAAGGGAAGGGTTTAGAGAACCTACTGAGTTCTTGAAAGCTTTTAATCCCAAAACATTTCACGTTGGTGCAAATATCATTTAAGCAAAAAAACAACAAACTACTACTACTATCAACTTTTGCTTAAAAAATTACATAGTGCTTAAGGAGAAAATTGAAACAACCACATGCATACAAGAGTATCAAGTTTTATAGTTGATACAGTAGATAGTATAGGAAAATATGTATTTGAAAAGTGGCAAAACAGATTATCAAGCCGACGCCCAGCCACTATGTGTTTATTCAAGAGTTCAGTAAGATAAATGTCCAACCAGTTCAAATTATGACATAGTCAGCACCTTTAATTTTTGCAAAAAGGATTTTTGCCGAACGAAAAGTAATCATTGACGAGTCATGCATGTTTACCTCCAACTGGGAGAAGGCTCCTCGTTTTCAAACTGTGCAGAAGCACATTGCATTCTTATTATTATTTCAACTGAACTCTGAACTGAGTGATGGTGCCGGTAGGCAATGAAATTCAAGAATGAGTGTCTAGAGATACGTACCATAACATAATGTATGAAACGAGGTGAGGGATGAAATCAACTTTACAAATAATTTTTGTTGACAGATTTGGCTCAGCTTCTCGTTCGTAAGAAGAAGAAGAGTGAATACAAAAGTCTATCTTGGTTTGGTGCTGCTGCTACTACTACGTGCTCCGTGTGAATGTGAGTTCATGCTGTTCACTGTTATTGAGTTTTCAGAAGTTGTTTTGCCAACTTTAGCGATCCGGTTTAATGTTTTTTTCACTTTAGTACTTTTCTCTCGCTCTTAAATATCTGCACAAGTTAGAGGAGATGCTGTGATGTGCTTATCCTACTTACGTGTGTGTACTTAACTCTTTTGATTGGCAATCGTACAAAGAGCTTTTTCCTCTCGCTTTGCGCATACAAACAAGATGACTTTAAGCAATCTAAATTGATGTGTTGCTGTTTCGTTTGCTACATATATATATATTCATTGAGCATGCATGTGTAACGAGCAACGAGAATCCACTGATTGCTTCTTAAACCGAAAGAAAATATGTGCATAAATCATTCGCTTCGCTACCTCCAGAAGAAACCTGAGCTGAGCCTGCTCTTCTTCTTCTTCGTCTTTGAAGGCTCGTTACACTCAATTCACATTTCACATGCAGATGATGGAGAATTCTAATCTTGACAGGTCAAGTCATAACCATGATTTGAAATGCTATTTGTCAGCATAAAAAGACTAAACTATAAAGCTTGCTTGGTAGAGAGAGAGGCTACTTAAGAAGAGATGTTTTGTACGTGAGATAAAAAGAGGAGAGAGCAGTAAATAAAATGAGAATGAGATTACGATAAATTTAATTCTTACCAAGAGTCCGTTTAACTTCGTCCGTATTTAAGTACAAGTTAAAGTTTGCTGAACACTCGGGAATTAAAAATGAGCACAAGAACAAATGGACCCCAAAAATCACAAATGCCGTCACCTGGCTATAACACCGATTTGAGTGGGTCCCTCCTGCACTCAAACGACCAATTGATCCCATTTTTATTTTGAACGTGAAGAAACACAATTACTCCAGGAAAGTTAGAGGGATTTCACAATTTTCTTAACTTCCATTTCAGTTCTTGCAAAAAAAAAATCCTTCACACAATGTTGCATCGTCTGTCCAGTTTTGTACAACTCGTGTAGCAATGTGATGTGATACTTTCTTTTATTTACAATATTCCCAATGTGACCATTTCACGAAAAGTAAAAATTGAAGTAGTCACGCATTGTATGGTTTTTCTTTATTTTTATAACAGTTAAAACCAGATAAAACTTTAGTAGCCAGTTCACAGCAAATTACAACGTTTCCCAACTTTTCAGCACTTTTTTCTCAAAACACCAAATACATACCATGTACAGTACAGGAGAGAGGTGTGATGTAATAAAACGAGAAACAATATATATTATTATGGCACAGTGAATGAAATGTAGGTAAAGCAAAGAGCACGTTGTTTTCCACACGGAAGAACGAGCGAGAACCCACCGTTCCTCATCACTTGGCTGAAACCAACTGAGGTCTAAAGGGTAGCTGAAGCAACTTTTTCCTCTTGATTTTCTTGCCACCATGAGCTCAGAGCTGTAAGCAAGCTCACCAACAAACCAACGATCTAGAGAAGCAGGGATGTTTTGCTCAACTTGTGTTATGGCTTTACTTCTGTGGTAACGAAAGTTGTTGGTTGATCCCAATGGAATCGTCAACCCTCAGATATGATATGAAATATATACTCAATGGATATTTCTACCTGCTTAGCAAGTTGCTTTCAAGAATTACTTTATGGTTATCCATGGAATCTTAAATTAAGCTGTACACATATATATATACACCATATCGGTTTGAGTAGGTGACTGGAATACCGAAGGCAAATAAGATGAATGTTGTTTTTACATTTCGTAAATCGACACAGGTAATATGTATCTCCCCATTATTTCAGTTCTTAAGGCTATATAAACGCTGAATTCTATGCAAGTAAAATCTATATAATTTTTCTAATAACGCGTACCTCATATCTTGTATCATCAGCGGCTTCTCTGCTCAGTAATTTCCTAAGAAATCCTTTAACAGTTTTATGTTGTTAGATTTATGTTAATTGTTCTGCAAGACTACGTAAACTTATCCCAGGAGATGATAACGCAAAACCAATGTCAAATTCCCATCTGGCCTTTATAAAGAAATGTGTAATTAAAAGAGAATTATTCCAATCAGACGAGTTTAGTCGTACTACAAAATATTAATTTAGTATTCATGCTGCCTTTCTTAATTCCGTGTAGGACAACAGTTGTCGAAATGAATATCATTTAATTATTCAATAGCAATTACGTATATTTCATAGTTCAAAAATTATATTCTGTCTTAAAAGAGTGAGTCAGAAAAGCTAAATACAATTTTAAAAATAACAGGGTTAACTTTAAGGCACTATAGATTTCATATACCATTGAATTTAAGGTCTATATAGGAGCAGCAAATATATGTCTTTTATAATATGCATATCCAAACATGATGCTCAAATAGCTTATTTACAAAAAATCCAATTCAACGAACAGATTGTTTTGCCACACTGAATCACGCTTTGTGTGCCTTTCATGGAAACAACAAAGTACGGAAGAACATCAGGATATCATAGTAGCAGCATCGCAAACTTCATGGATGTTGTTGGAGAAACTCCGAAATCGGGATCAGGGAATTTGGACAAGCATGTGAAGGTGGCGCTAGAAAAACTGAAAACGGGACTTGCCTTTGCTTTGATTTTGCTGCTGCACATGTACATGGGGTACAACAAGAACCCAAATACTAGTATTCAACTTATCCATTTGCTACAACGTTTACCAAATTTTTTGTTGGTAAAGCTATTCTTCATTCAGCACAGTCTCACTGTCCATGTAGTTTCAAGTAAGGAATTCGTTGGTTATGTTATGTTAACTATGATATGGTTCAGATTGTAAATCATCTAAATGGGAGCGGATGACAGATCATCATGAGGAACATGTTGATTAGTTGGGAGCATTAAGGGTTTAAAAAATCCAGCACTGCTACATTGGAGTCACTGGAAACCTAAGCTAACAAAAACAGAAAACCGGAATATGAACGCTTTAATTGCTAAAGCATATTCGAAAAGAAAGTAGAAACGTCCGGAAATAACTTTGGTTGAGAAAATGATGTTGCTGTTGTTTTTACTCAAATATCTGTAATGCATCAAGGATAAAAGGAATGCATGGGATGAGATGATGAGTTATTTATGATTTGATAGGTTTTAGGTTTGGTACGTATTCAAAATTACTTACCAACAAGTTTTCTGCTTGAATCTGTATAAAGATCATATAGGTTAAATCTTTATTGGTCTAACATGCAAGCGCTAAAATTTTCAAATTACAATCTTTCAAACACGAAGAGTACTTAAAAATAGAAATTGAATTTTTCATTACGCTGACTTTGCACCTTAATAATTGAAGATTGATTCTCATTTTCCATGCAGGAAAACTTTACTTAACGTTCACTGTAAACCATGGTCAATCACCACAGAATCTCCAAATATTATTCAAGAAGGAGTTCAAATAAAGTCTAGCGGTTGTAGAAATATAATAAACACGAGTTTATTATATTCGAGGTTGTGACTTTCGATTGTGACGGGCATCATATTGATACCATCGGTGTGCTTGACGATTTTCCAACTATCAAATTACCATCATCATAAAAATGTGGAATTTTCGGCATTATACACACACGCCTACGTATTTATGAAGCACATATGTATGTGAGAGAATATTTTGTTTTTTGCCTTGCCTATCCAAAAAGCATACCTCTCCAAATGGAAACGCTCATTAGTTCACACCTCATTAAAATCGAACACGAAGAGGGTCGCATTAGTAGAAGTAACATAACGCCAAGATTTGTCTGCCTTGCCTTTTTGCTACTGCCAAGTTATCCCATTCGTTTTCGGAAATAACGTGTTTTCAGAGAAATTTAAGATTTCCAAAACATGTGAAGATAACACTTGTCCAATACCAGCTTTCCTTCTTCTCAATGGACAGTCAATGTGTGTACAGATGTTGTATTCTGTCACTTTCATGATTATGAAAAATATGGTAACATAATAATGTAGGAAATTTGATAATTATAGAATGATATGAGGAAATTTCAGCATAAAAGAAATGTCATAAAGTAAGCATACTGCCATACTATATGCATTATATGTAGTGCAAAAATTTTCTTCGCAAGCAGCAAATGCGCGATCAAAGGATTATAAAATGAAACTACGGTTTTCTGTTGGAGTTTGACTCTTTATTTATGAAAATTTAGTAGATAATGAATAAGTATAGCTGTCCAGCCTGCTCGTTTGTAATGGGTGATACAAATAAAAATAAATGATGGGATAAAGAATACAAATTCTAAACTCAATTGTTTTTGTAGGTGAAATAGTACCGTAATTATTAGATAAGATTATAAGTAAACATAGGGCAACAACAAGTTCTGACATTTATTTAATGCAGAGTTTATCAACTCAAGTCTAGATTGTAGCTGACATGCATAAGCAACACCAAAATCAATTAGAAAACCGGTCGAGAGCTTAAGGTGATCTTTTCTTACATTGCCAATGGAAGCATTAGACTTTAGACTTACTAGGACCTTGATTGGACAATTAAGATAATTTCGCTTCACTATTACCTCTTTGTTTGGCTGCCTGCTTGTTTAAGTTTGCTTTTTTTGTGCATTCGGAAATCGACCTGATTTATCATCGGAGTTATTTTATGTTGTATTTATAGTTACTGTTATTGATGTACACTAACGACTAGATCATGAGTGCTCAATCTCAATGCTTCCAAATCCGGTCTCGGACAAATGCAGACATAATTTTCTTTCTGACACATTATGACAAACCGTCGGATTAACGTACAATTTGAGTCTATCTTATCGATTTGCATTTAAAATACATATTACTCTATAAGGGGCTTTGAATTTGTCTGCATTCAATAAGTAGCAACAAGTTCCCACGAAATATATTTCAAAACGGATGAGGATTTTATAGCTGTGTATATCATTTCAAACAAAATGTTTTATTACTATAATACTTATATGTCTACACTATGCTCATAAATATCTTTTTCATTTCCTAAACTGAACCCCTCCAATTCACAATAAGTTCTCAAGGGATTCCCGCAAGCATTCTCCTCAAGATTTTCAGGTTTTATGCCATTCTCAAGGCATTCGTACCGAGGAAACGTAACCGTTTGCTTTGTAGCATCTTCTGCATAAACATTTACGGTTTCATGTCATGGGTCAGCCCAAGAAATTAAAATGACTTAAGCGATGGCATAAATGTCAACACTTCATGAAGAGCTGCGAGAATACTGCACTGCAGTCTGTTTTCTGTATGATGGCATATTATTACGTGGAACGTCAGAATATGCTGTACAACCACATGAGGAAAAGGAAACGCATTAAGTCACAGCTCGTAAAAAGTTGAGCGATCCCTGTGGTCCAGCCGAAAATTCCCTGCCTATCCAATGCTTTCATATAATACTTTGTGGCGTAGCGTTATATACTATATTTATAATATTCGTGAATATAGAAATTACGCATAGTCTGACGGAACTTTCTGAGGTTTTAATTTTGTACACATAAAACATAACTTACGCCACATAAAAATAATTGTACACATATTACACATAGCGATGTTTACGTTTACTCATAAAGGATTACGCTGATTTACCGAAGTAATGAAATGCAGATTCGTTTGTGACATCATTCAGATCTACCATACTTCCACCATCAAACGATGTGCACCGTGCAACACAAATAGGAATACTTTAATATTCATAGTACGTGCTTCATATGTTTTCTCAGTATTTCGTAGGTTATCAATACAGTTGGATTGTATAACTGAAAGGTGATTTTGTTTTTATGTTACTGATGTTAATGATTATGGAATTATGGAATCACCTAATGTTTTGTACATCTATAAAATCGTACAATGGCAACATGACGATAGAGTATACAAGCTTTAAAAAGTCAGGAATAACACACGTACCTAAAAACAACCATTCAATCTCACTTCTTGAGCAAACATAATTATAAAGTTGTCGATGAATCAGTTCGCTGGCAGGTTGATTGGCTTACGTTATAAAAATTGTAAATGATTTCCGTTTGCCGAATTTCACACCGCTTAGAATGAGTAAATATGCACATACTTTTTCATGCATTAGCCATAGTCAATAGTTTGACTTTGCTGAATATTCAGCGCATTCACTTATTCGTGACTCACGCTAATACTGATCTCATGTTCACATTTTGCGTTCTGGATTGAGATAACGCTATCTAATCATGCACATTAGATATGAGGGTGTACTGTAAGCATTTGCCGATAAATTGTTCATTTTATCTGGCCTGACTGAGATATATTCTTCTCCACACAAACATTCCGCATAAGAGCGTTAAGCAGAAAAATATTTTTCATTCACATTCATTACAAAAACTTGTCGGAATTTCTTAAACCGTTTATTGTATCCTATTTAAATTCAAATATGGCTAAATTAAACTTCAAGTTTCTTGTGCTAGTCTTGGTCGCATTGCTTCCAAGTATTCAAGCTGTAAACCACCATCACCCTGACCTTTACGGAAAACCTTGTACGAAGGACTCTTACAATGAGCCAGAACTTGCGCAATGTGATTTGAACAAGAACATGTACTGCTCGGAGAAGGGGATTTGCGAATGTATTGTTGGGGAAAGAGGTCGAGTATTTTCCCACTTTGAAAAAACTTGCATTGAGGTTGCATCAGTGGAAAATAGTTTTGCCTGTGATAAAGATATTCAATGCAAATTGTCATCTTATGGAAAATACTCTCGTTGTAACATGGATTTTGATGCCTGTGAATGTCATGACGGGGATGAGAAGACCGTATTGGTGGAAAATGTTTGCTTCATTCAAAGTCCTCCTCAACGTTTAAGTGCCCGGGGCTACCAAGGCTGTTCCAATGACGACGTCTGTCGTTCCAGCAGCCTTGGAAGGTTATCTCGCTGCAATATGGCATCCTCACAATGTGAATGTTACGACACGGTGTCAAATGGAAAACAAGAAGCAACTGAATATAACGGCCGGTGCGTGTACAAGAAAATGCTGGAGCAGTTTTGCAGTGAAGATGACGAATGTCGTGCTGGATATCACAAAAATGCGAAGTGTGGTGAACATCCGTCCTACCTTCCAAAAGAAAAAGTTTGCTTTTGTCCAGAAGGTCTAAAATGTGATGGGGATGGATCAGGAGCTCATAGCCGCGTTGAATCACAGTCGTTGATCATGATCGGATTCACCACAGTAATAATGGGATTACTTGCCACAAAAGTTATTGGTTGAAGTAACTTGTAGTATTAAATTTATATGATTTAGAAAATTACTTAATTTATGTTAATTAACTGATTTTGTAAACTAGTATGGAATGCATTAAAAAAGTAAATACCAAGTTATAAATTTAATCATGCTGATGCTGCTTATGATTTTAGACCTTCTTGAAAAGGAAATAATATATTTAATTGCAAATTGTACACATGAGCTTAATGCCCAATCATCATATATATACTTAACGGTTTAACCCGCATTACTATTGGTCAGAATCGGTCTCCGAATCAAGGCATGATTAGAGACTTTGAAAGTATTCTGCAATCAATTCTTCCATTTTCATCTCAGAGCAAGCAAAAATTCATAAGAAAACACACGTGCACTTTCAATAATAAAGGTACCGATGCAACAAAATATTTCTAGATTCACTGGTTTTGAATAATAAGATTTAATGTGTTGGCATCAGTTTTTGGTTTCACATCTTATCCAATATACTTGTGGGCTCAGCTGGATATTTTGTGACTCACTCAAGGCTAGCACAAAGAAGCATTCATTTTTCTGAATGTCACTTGATATCTTGTAACTATTTATGATGTAATGCATTATAGTTGTATACAGTATGAAACGCCATTATGCGTACCAAGGACAAGGACAAAGCTCGGGTGTTGATTTCAAATTTATTTTAAAGATGCTCTGGATAACGTTACAGCCGCAGCCGTGGCAAGTTAAAGTTTAGTGCTTTTAGAACTATTACGTAATTTGGTAATTTCATTTCCTAGTGTACTTTTGTCATTCGCTAGTCTTCCAACCGCAATGAACTAAGTCTTATTTTTGTAGTTGCGTACAAAAATAGCTCGGTAAAACAACTTGACTCCACAAGCATAGCTCATAAGTATATACCTTTTTTAATGTTAGAATTAATTTCCTGATGGCTCGACTCGCACTCTACCAGCCATTATAGTTAAAAACATTTTAAATCAATAAATGGAGCCCCTGTATTTATTACATGGATTTGGTTTTACGATTTTTGTCCATCAGTTCTTTTTCTTCTTCTTGATTACTTGTTTCGCCTTTCTCCTCATGGAACTTAAGATGAGTACCAATAACGTCAACGAAGACACCAGTGTCAGACCTCATACTCGTAGTCCATATGTGTCCAAAAAGACCGTAGCACAAGGTATAACTCAATAAAATCTAGAAATTTTCTCTATAAAATTCTTAAATCCGGAAGGTGGGTGTATATTGTATATTATGTTTTACCTATTAATTCAGGAATGCTAGACGTTGCGCTACTTTCATCTCACACCAGTCAACTAGTACAAATTTTATCATATCATAGTGACGAAGCAACAACAGACAAAGCTGGGTTTCGAAAAGCAGCAATTGTTCTTTTAATTATATCAATCACGTTGCAAGTGAGTATTCACCATAAGTATATTATATATTATACATTGCAGTATAGGAATAGGAATAGTAAAGGAAATGGTTAACCAACCTATCTGTGAAATTGATATTGACGAATATTTCAGATTATTGTAGGCGTTTTATTGATCACAATCGGAATATTGGATGGACAACTTCCAAGGAATAGAAGATCCATGTCCAAGACATTAAACTCGATCACAACCATTCTAGTATTTGTGATTACAGCTATAAGCGTTGTGATACCATCGTTCACAGTTGGACACGTTTCTCCACATCATTATGAAAAGTCAACAGTGTAGTAACCAATTCCGTATTTTCATTCAAAAAGTAAATCGGAAGTGTATGCAATGGCAATGATTTCAGTTTGAGTTTGATCAAATAAATAGTAGAAAAGAGTTTTGAGTCTTTGAGAGGCTCCTATAAATGCATTTTGTCCACACACCAAAAACTTTGCTTTCACACGAATTGAAAATTGATTTTGGATTCCTCTTTATGAAACCATATTTTGATTCATTGCCTGCGACTCTATGATACGGAAATACATTATTGGTACGATGAGCAAAAGTTCCGGAAAGATAAAAAAGTGACCACGTCGAGACTAATGGATAAGCAAAGAATACACATCAAACATTTTTTGGAATATCTGTACAATAGAACTTCCTGATTTTACAAATGTTGACAGTTTTATAGCATCAATTTGTAAAAATTTAAAGATGGTAAAAGCAAAAGAAAATGGTAGGGTACTTTACGGTACACCCAAAATCTATTGGAAGGTATATAGAATTTTTACTTTAAAAGGTTCCAGATATGACTGTTGTTGTAGTTCTTTGGCATTGTTTTGTGAACAATGTTCCAAACACTAACATCAACCTATATTCATTTAGTAGTTCTAAAGCTACATTTCGAAGAAGTAAACGCAATCTAAGTCGACTATATGCATGTGATCAAAAATAACCAAAACAGGGAGAGATGTAGCAATCCACAGTGTTGCTTTTGAGTTGCAAACAGTAAGCTGTTGAGCCATTTTCACCAAACTAGCCCACAATATTCCGACGCATTTAGGGCCACTGGAATCCTATCTGTTAGCTCATTATAGGTAAATTTATTGCTCAATAGTTGTTTGCTGAGTTACACCTTTTCCACATTCGTTTAAATTAGTTTCCACATTCCATGTGGCCATAGTACACCAACACCATTCTTATAACCATGTGTCAAGGATTTTTTTTACTGACGATGAAAATGAGTCCAAACGAAACAGGGAGAGTCTTATTGCCTTGTCGGCAATCTCCTAGTTTGGTTTTGTGAAGAACAGTGTTACATTCATGTATTGTGCATCTTAAAATAACCAAGAAGGGAGAAAATCTCGAGATTTTTCCTTGGTCTATTTCTTATCTTCGAAAGTTATAAGCGTCTTTTACAAGGGGAACTGTTACCCAGATAATTATTTGAGAAAGAGAAAACGCCAATTACACATGAACTTTTTTTCGTGGTTTATACGATGCAATATACAACTCTAAATAAATTTTTAATGTGCTTGGTCATGAGAAAGCTTGAAAAAATGTATTACCCCAAGGAAAAAACATTGGATCCTGATACAATGTTCCTAATTATCATTCACATTAAATAACTGCAATTATTAGCGATCTTGTTCATCAGCTAGGTTATTTATCTCTGTTCACTGCTCGTGATGCAGTATTATATCTTTCACTCACTCCGTTGACTTTTGAATAACAAATATGAAAAATCACCGGAAAGTAAACAGTCCACTTGGTATGAAAACATAGGAGCCCATGTTGTTACAAAAGTTTTGCTGAAAAAAGGAAGCTTGTTCAGCACATGTGTGAGTAATATGCATATGCATCATAGCTATTCGTCCACATCCACACGTTGGAGTTCTTAAGTTGCCTTTGTTTGACCCGGAAATGACCCGTCACCAAGCTTATTCAAGATGTTCCCCAAACTCTTCTCACTTCATTAATCATCCTGTGAAACCCGACCCTACCATAACTACGCCATCAATGTAATACGCGTATTTCAACCAGATTTCCCTTGTGTCGGCACACACATCATGTCTATACTTGTGTAAGAAACGCTGTACGCAGTAAAAAAATGTGAAGTAAAGATTCACGTTATCTTTCAAAGTACTTTGAAGATGATGAAAAGGATGGTGATAATAATAGTAATGATTTCCACTCTCAAAACCGTTTGCCAGAACTCCCTGGCACCTTCAGCCTCAAGTAAATCTCCTTTTCAATTTTAGATGATCGGTACATGGCGTGCTTTGAGCATCAAATATCCATATACATAGATGTTTGCATTCGAAACTTGTACTGCATAATGTTTTGCGTACCATATTATGTATAGCTTTCATCTAAACTCACTAATTTTTAAACTGACTTTTTAAAATTACGACTAGACATTTACTGTTGACAGCACATCCCAACTTTATAATCGTATTCATTAACCTAATGTATGAGTTTGAGTGTTGTAAACTCTTAAACTTACATGCCAAATAAATATAAGATAAAAATATTAATTACGCTGATTATATACGATCATCCAAACTTTTGAAAGTAGTATTGAAACTCAAATATGCAAAAGTTGTGTAAATAAACCTGGTAACACAGGAGTGTAACGAATTAGCAATTTAGCAAGGATGCTCAAGATAACATCGAAGACGAGGCCGCATATTTATTGCTGATCTTCTCAAATATTTAAATGCTACATTTGAAATGCACAGAAAGAGATGCTATATGTGAAATTTGAAAGCCTCGGCGAAAATCCTCGCACTCTCTGCATCGGATCCAATCGTGTTGGAGCGGCAATGAGTCCTTGCACTCTCTGCAACGGAGGTAAGTCCCTCCACAGAGGCCTTGCACTCTCTGCAACGGAGGTAAGTCCCTCCACAGAGGCCTTGCACTCTCTGCAACGGAGGTAAGTCCCTCCACAGAGGCCTTGCACTCTCTGCAACGGAGGTAAGTCCCTCCACAGAGGCCTTGCACTCTCTGCAACGGAGGTAAGTCCCTCCACAGAGGCCTTGCACTCTCTGCAACGGAGGTAAGTCCCTCCACAGAGGCCTTGCACTCTCTGCAACGGAGGTAAGTCCCTCCACAGAGGTCTTGCACTCTCTGCAACGGAGGTAAGTCCCTCCACAGAGGTCTTGCACTCTCTGCAACGGAGACAGGAGTCCCGCCCCAAAGTCCTTGCACTCTCTCTACACCGGAAGCAAGATTCCTGCCACAGAGTCCTTGCACTCTCTGCATCGGAGGAAAGAGACCCACTACAGAGTCCTTGCACTCTCTGAATCGGAGGCAAGAGTCGTGCCACAGAGTCCTTGCACTCTCTGCAACGGAAGCAAGAGAGTCCGACCACAGAGTCCTTGCACTGTTGGAGCGGCCATGAGTCCTTGCACTTTCTGCACCGGAAGAAGGAGTCTTTGCACTCTCTGCATCGAAGGCAAGAGTCCCTCGTCAGAGTCCTTGCACTCTCTGCATCGGACGAAAGAGCCAGAACAACGTAGCAGAGTCCTTGCGCTCTCCGCATCAGATCGAAGAGCGGAGAGGACGGAGTCCTTGCACCGGAAGGCAAGAGTCCCACCTCAGGGTCCTTGCACTCGCTGAATCGGCAGCGGCTGAAAAAGTCCTTTCCCTCTCTGCATTGGATCCAGCCTTGTTGGAGCGGCTGAAAAAGCCCTTGCACTCTCAAGAGCGTCCGAGACAATGTCCTTTCACTCTCTGCATCGGACCAAAGAATATCCCGCCTCAAAGTCCTTTCACTCTCTGTATTGGTTCCGGTGGTCACAAAATACCTTTGCACTCTGCATCGGATCCTGCGGTCACAAAATATCCTTGCACTCTCTGCATTTGATTCTGCGGTCACAAATATCCTTGCACTCTCTGCATTTGATCCTGCGGTCACAAATATCCTTGCACTCTCTGCATTTGATTCTGCGGTCACAAATATCCTTGCACTCTCTGCATTTGATCCTGCGGTCACAAATATCCTTGCACTCTCTGCATCGTATCCTGCGGTCACAAAGTGTCCTTGCACTGTCTGAATAGGATGCAGAAGTGGCGGCCAAGTCATTGCAATGTCTGAATAGAATTTAGTCTGGTTGAAGCGGCTAATTAAATACAAGATAAGCGCGCATGTCAATGTTGTTGCTTCTCTAATATTTAGCTAAGATTCCCTATTTGAATTGCATAAAAGGAGATGCTCTATTTAAAATGGATAGAAAGAAATGCCCCGTTTGAAATGCATACGGTATACCTGACGCTTGAAAATGAAAATCTTATCATGACGCTTAAAAATCCTATCATGACATTTAGCCCTGAAGATAACATCGCAGATAAACGTGCATAGTACCGTTGATCTTCTCTCGTGATTAGCTGTCGAATGATATGCTACACGGTATACCTTACGCTTGAAAAATCGAGGGGTATGAAATTTCCCCCCAGGAGTAACTCCGACTTGGTCCAAGATTGAACTTGATTCCTCATTTTACCTAAGCTATCGGTTGGCGAAAACAGAATTTAAAAAAGTCAAAACGTTATCGTGTCCCCATGCCCCACCCGGAACGACTGGCAGACTGGACAAAACTATAAACAAGCAATAAATTACTTGTTAATAAGTGGTTACTTAATAATCATATTGATAGCAGTCATGTCCAGCCATCGGTAGCTGGTGGCCTAATATTCAAGTGGTTTCGGGTGGCTTTGAACATGACTGATTGAGAGTATTAATGCCACTGCAATATATTCTAAATCTTGACTCACTAATCTTAATTAGTTCATCAATACATACAAGCCTATGTCAAAAACACAATGGTAGTAACGTAGCCTTATGCACTGTTACATTAATGCATAAGAATAAAATGCGTGTTCTCCAGTTTCCAATGTAGAATTATCAATTTATCAAGTACATACATTTTGATTTTATGATTAACATTTTCCAATTAAATTTTTCGAATTCGACAAGATGCTATGCTAAACAAGAATTTCATTTGAAAAAGTTATTGCCCCAACTGTGTATAGCATTTAGTAATAACAATAAAGTACTTTATAGTTTAAAGGAATTCAACATATATATGTCCTTATTATCACGTCTCTATAAACTCTATATCTTGTCTTTGGCCCGGGTCGGAAATCCAAAGTAGAATGTATCCAATGAGTGTTCTCTTTAGGCTTAATGGTCTTAGCTTTCCCCTGTTCGTTTGTTACGTAACTTCCGAGTATATATTTCATCGTCCTCCTCCTCCATTCCTAATATAGTATCTTCATAGGATGCCAATCCTGAGAAAAGAACCGATAAAGTATGACAATTATAAATTTTAGATTTTGACAAACAGTAAATTAGTTAAAATGTAAAGTCAGAAGAAACCGGTGACTTGTTGTTTGCAAAATAATTATTATGTATATTTCCTAAACATTATATTTTTTTAAAGCTAGAAACACATGTAGATCTTCTAGCTTACTTTTATTGGATCGTCTGACTTGCCCCCCAGCTATATCATCGTTTTCTTCGAAAGCCACAGGGTCAATTGTCTATAATCCAAGACACCGTTAAATGGAAAACACAAATAACCCTTTCATTTAAGTTTCATTCATTTTGAAGTAAATTCAATACCGGAATAGTTTGTAGGCAGGTATTAGAACTTTACTTACCAAAAAACCACCTGCTGACACAGGAAGTGGTATCGCAAGAACCTTTTCAAGCAAAAGAATTTTCAACACTGCAGCGATTATAAATAACCGGTAGAACTTTATTGCGAGGTCAGTTTTCATTTCAAGTGCTGGTAAGTTTGATTCCAGATCTTTATGGAATTATAGTTAAACTGATAATATTCTTTAGACTCTGTCAAAATGTTGACTTTTCAAGTATTCCAATTCAGCTACTTCTAGCACTGACATTTTCATGTCATAGTATTGAGAAAGATTCATCTCAATTGTCTACAATGTGTAATGCAGACAAAAGATAAATGCTAATTTAAATGCACTAAATCTTTCAGTAAACTCTCTTCAACGTAAACATTACAATAAACCTGACATCCGTACTGAAACTTTATGATCATTATTGATTACAGTATTAATGATTGGATAAACACCTTTAAAAACACCTTGCTTTCATACATAGGTATTAACTTTAGTCTGCACACAAGTAAGTGGTAATCCCAATTAACCATCAATTAATGAATATTTATGACTTTTTTCTTTTACGACAATGAACCATTACCTGCACATGTTTGCAATAAATGATTCATGGGTATTTTTCCTCAAAGTCAAAGTGGTAAACGATGTAAGCATGACCATGAAATAAATTGTTCTAGTGACTGTTCAAGATACTTACGTCATTCATAATTCTCTTTTTGTCATGCTGGCTGTATGAAGAATGAAGAATGAGTATATCATCTTTGGTATGCAATATAGTAACACAATTGTAGTTGCAGGAAGTGAAGTAAGCACTACGCAAATAATAGGAGAGCAGCACCATCAACTATGTGGCAGAATAATCAGTGTGGTTCTTAGCTAATTGATACCATAATGGGGTTTTAGAAGGTGGAGGCTTAATCAAATGCCGAAATTACATAACATTAACATACCACCATTCTGTCTATGGAGAAAACGGAAAGGCAGTTTGTATAAATTAATTCAAAGTTAATAAGACAGTAGTCTTTTTGGCTATTAATTTTAAATTAGTTCTAGAGTTATTGACCACTAAACAATTGTGGAGCAACATTTAGTCCTGGTTTTTTATATGAGAGACATAATATAACTTTTTTAGAATGACATTTGAACTCCCAGCAATTGCTGAAAGCGATCAGAATGAAGCAAAACCACCTCCATTTAAGTGTCCTGTTTTAATACCCCATTGTAAATAAATAAGGTTTCTAAGACGGTCTACTGGTTTTTATTTTTAAAAAACGTCGGCTTCTTTGCTTTAGTTTTGAGTAAAAAAACCAAACCAAGGGATGGGATAGCAAACATTCTATGGCATTTCGCCAAATGACCACTTACACCCATAAACTTTCAAATAAAAAAATCGGTCCTGTTGTTTCGGCTTCCTCATTTACATAAAAAAATCCTAAGATATGTAACAACATGGATAGTAAAATCAGTAAATTTTCTACTTGCTCACACACACTTTTAAACATTCGAAAGGGAGATTTCCATCGAGGACATAAATATAGTTGTTTTCGTCATACTCCATGAAGTTGCTTTTATTTTGGAGACGCTATAACAAATTAAACAACCTATAATATCTTCCCCTTGGGGGAGTGAGCATGTTCTCAAAAAAACGGTCTGCTGTGCTTATCCGAATATTTATCCGAGATCATGTCTATGTTTAAAATTTCTGCAATCAAAAATCATAAGAACCATTTTTCTTACTATGTTTACGCTCCAGCCTACAAATATTGCGTTTTGAATTTATGAAGTCGTTTATCCTTCAACTTTTCACGATTTTGTTATAAAGTATTCCAGATCTTTTTAGAACCAGAAACTTAACGCTTACGACATCCAAACTTCGTGTTCGCAATACACTGTCTTGATGCTTCATATACTTTTATTGCATCGCACAGACGTTGAATTTGATATCAATGTGTGAGAGCGCATATAGCGCAAATCTTTTTACTATGAGACAATACCAGTCCCAGTCAAGTCCTTCTTCACGATGCAGATTCACGAAACCCAAAAAATGGAAATTAAAGTAAACCATTTGAAGCTTCTATTTCGGTGTGGTATACAAGCAAGTTGAAAGGGATCTTCTGACTCAAAATTTGAAAAACAAGTTTTGCATTGTCTGCTCATAATCAAAACTCTGGTTAATATTTTGAATTCGGCACTTCTTTAAGACTGTATAAATTTCAACATTCTGCAGTTCATGTTTGTTTGCAAGGAAAGATGAAAACAGTAGTCCAGAATCAGTCTTTGTGACATTTTCTAAAGAGTGAAAGCAGGTAAGTCAGAACTTGTGAGCCATGTTAAAAGAACCATTTAGCACTCTCCGTGCAACGCGCAACTTATTCTTCGCTTTCCAAAAGTGCATTTTCTCTGTTATAACCAATTTGACTCAACACGTACTAGCTTAAACGGAGTATAAAATAAAAATGTCCTTCTCCATTATCCTTTTAGTTAGTGAAAGCAAAGATACACAGCTGCAGCTTTATGATATGAGAAGCAAAATGGGGGAAAATCCTTTTGGGAGACTAAAAGTTCTTTCCACACAAATCTACAGAGCTGTCTAGGTTGGAAAGGAGCACGATCCAAAATCCAGACATCTGTAGCAACTTATGGTGGAGGCGATACAGAAACAAAACTCCCATAGTAAAGAAGAGGGTGTAGTAGTACAACTGTAGATCTTAAGACAGCAACTATTGTATAGTGGAGTTGCATGACCAAAGCTGCTTTTAGGGGTCAATTATATTGTGTTGACAAAAATGAGGAGAAATGTAAAAAACAAGGATTCTTTATAAGTAGATACAAGGACAGATATCACATCAACAGAATGAGTCTGGCATCGTCTTTTTCAATTAGATCATAGATTTTATACAAAAACTACACAAGTTCTTGATATAAAATGGAAATAAAAATTAGTTTGTACTTTCTTTTTTCTAAACTCAATATCTCCATTTTCTTTTCGTTTTATATATTTTCACCATCCCAATGCTTTCTATTCATGGTTCAGCAGTGGATAGAATATAGTGTATCTCACGTAGTGAACCTTCACTCAAATGCGTTTGTCCTCTGTTCAAGATAAGTTTGCAAAGAATGTATACTTCTGGAGACTGTAGACAGAGAAAGGAAGTCGCTGAAATAGGATCTTTCTCCCCCTTTTTAATATTTGATGACACATTCTCTCCTTTTGAATCATCTTTCCTTGGCTTATTTCGCTTTCTCTATTAGTCAAGATTGGATTTTTCAATAAAAAGAAAACGAAAAGCTTGTATTTCCAAGGCTTGCTATCAAAATGGGGATAAGATTTTATGCTAGAACGCCTCGCTGACTTTTACGGGTCCCGATGTGATATGTCTGCTAAAACAGTATATTATCATACATTCAAAAGAATCTTCCTCTATAATTTATACAATTTTATATATCCTTAAATCAAACAATTCTCAACTTTCTTTGAGTTGAAACAGGTGCTGAGCAGTGAAAAGTCATTGAGTTAGTTTCTCCTATTCATTACATGATTAGTCTTTTCCTGTAAAGGTTGCCAAATATATCATTTCAACAGAATTGACTGGAAGATGAATCTACTTTTTATATAATATGTATATAACTGTTGAAAATGTGCCTGTCTATGTGTAGATAGAAAGTGCAAACCCAGAAAGAGTGGGAGGTTGATGTATGGCATCAGTTAATTAAGGGGCGTGTAGAATACAGAAGATTTTTTTGCTGTTAATCTAACCTGTGTTTGTACAAAATCAAAATTCAATGGGTAAAAACTGTTGGCCAATCAAACAAAACCAATGTAGTCTGCAGCAAATTTTGTGATTCCGTAGAATATCCAATTAATCTTAAAAGTTTGCCAAAAAAGAAGCAATCTATATATAAGCTGCTTCTGCAAAGTGCAAAACTAGCTGACAAAATTAATTTCTGCACAAGACATAAATACAATGTCGAAATTAATTGTAGTTCGTTTCTAAAACATCCGCTTTAACTCTTCGTTGTTAGTCAATGCCAATGGTATATTCCGGTTTGTCATGTATAAACGTTCGACTGCGGATGCTAAATGAATCTCAGCAAACTTCATCATTATCATCATCATGACAGGAAATTAATATCAACGACGTACTATATACTGCTATGCGCACTTACAAAGTATGTACATATAATTTCAGCATCATATAATAGTCCTTCAAAGATTATTGCTAAAGTACGTACAATTTGGAGCAAAATCTATATAATACTTTATGCATGGATTTATAAAAATTATAAGCTAGTCTTTCCACATATTCTCAGATGTAAATCACGTGGCTTATATGGAAGTACTGAAAGATTTGTGTACTTTACGAAGTTGCAAAATCTCATGCATAAATTAGCATGCATTATTTCATATGAGCAGTCAGACAAGGTAGTTCTCATCGCTTGCTGTCGACTCACATGAAAAGCTGGAAATATGGCACTCACTCAACAAAGTCGTTCTTTAGTCATCAGCCAATTCAAATGCAGTGCAAACACATAAATAGATTCTCTCCAGGGTTCGCTCTAAAAACCGCATCAATCCATTCCAATATCGTCAATGTTTGCGTGCAAGTACGTGTTCATTATCTTGAATCACTTTCTAAAAACATAAAATCCATAGAAGTTGGTCATAACATTGACATGCGTCTTAAAAATCAACGGGAAAGCATTCCTTATTCCATTAGACTCTCTGTTTTTCCTTTTTGAAGGATAATTTAATAATTCTTGATGAGAAACTGAAGCTCTAAGCTTCATGGCTTGTCTTCTTCAATGCTTATGTTTACTCCTGATTTTCTAAAGTACTTACTGAAACATGGTGCAAACATCAGTCAACGTTTTATTATTTTGTGGTTGCTTTTGACATGTGAAACCCTTAAATATTTCGTTGAATTTTAAGGAAATGTGTACATGGAAGAGAAAATGGTTATGCACGCAAAGGTCGTAAAATATGAATTGACCGACAACTGAAATTTCGATGCCTTGATCGTACACAGGCATTGAACAAATCATATTTAATTAAGTATCCTCCTTCTATTTGCTATAGTGTCTTTTTGCAAGCTGAGCAAAAACTGTTTCCAGAACATAGAAATGTACTAGATACCTTTTACAGTACGTAACGCCAGGGATGCACGTTGCTTTAGCATAATTTAAAATAATACATTTCCTAAAAACCATATCATATTATGAAGAAATCTCTGATTTCATCTATGTCGACAATTGTCAGCAGTAATCCGTCTCACATAGCCCTGTTCAGCCTCAATCATTGTTTCTTTTGCTAGCAATTTCTAGCGCATATGTTTCGTTGCTATTCACAGTCTCACAATCATCTATTTTGACAAGATAGGAGAAGAAAAATTCCCATGTGCTTGAGCCTGAATATCAAGCAGACTGTTGTTGATAGCTGTTGATGGCTATGAGAGATACTTGATTTGATTGAAATGAGATTCATCTAGCTGTAGTCCCTGTGGGCACTATCAACATAAGCGGTCACAGAGCCACATGTCAGCTTAACCATTCAAGGAAAAACGTTGGGTCTACGAACCAGAAGGGCTGCAAATGTTCCTATCGGTAAGCGAAATGATGTAGGAGATTATTTTGGATGCAAATATTAGTTTAGATTAGCAGTCCAACTTGACTCGATAAAAATGCACGTGTGGATGTATGAGACTATGAGACACACCACGAGTGCGGGTGGCTCGACAAGGATTGAGGTTGTAGATTGTGAAACGCATGGATTGATCTAACTAGAACCTGCCAAACACTTTTCCGTTTATCTGGAGCGTTCAACAACTTATAGTCTGGACAAGCAATTCAAGCAACACTTCCAGCGAGTTTCTATCAAAATGGTTCCAACATTTTGATCGTATGGTAGCTTCGACGTGACCTGAAGTGCACTTGCCATATTTAATGGTGGCAATGGCTGGTCTGTTTCTGCTATATTTGACGTGGGAGTAGACTCGCGAGGTGATGATTATAATCCAACTACAATATGTGTAGTTAAACATTTAATATTGTTTTTGTTTTTATATGTGCACACACTACCTACAAACTGTCGGACTCGATCGACAAGACTTATCAAACCAAGGTACTTCCATGTTCATGCAAGCATGCAAAATTCCAGTTTACTTCATTTTCACACATGACAACACGAACAGAAGGAGAATGCATGCATCTGGGGGAAAATTGTTATTCCATGCAGACGTGGATAATACATAACGCTATGTTTGAATTACGTACTTACTTGTGCCATGTCCTATGTAAATTGCATGCAATACTTCGTTACAAGTTATATGTAAGCATTATAGTTAAGTAAGGGGCTAGCCTGATTGAATTTGTGAAGGGTAAATGAGTGAACTACTTAATTGTTTTAGGACAGCATTGACATAGTTTAGAGGACCTGGTTGGCTTATCGTTTCTCTAATTTCCTTTCTACTTTAAAATATGTAGTACATGCGGTACTCATATTATTCGCCAAGAGAAAGACCGCAGTGAGACAAGGCCTTACATAGAACATGGCAGTGAGAGTTCATGCACAGGAATTAGTTCCAAAACATCATTTTTCCTCACGCATTGAACACATTAAGGTGTGGCAAACTTTTTTTTAATGGTGCATTGTACAAGTAATTACAAATGCTATATACAGTGAAAATTATATTGAGTTTTTTGACAGCCCAAATTTGCATGAATGAAATGAATGATTCGCCGGTGAAGCTAGTATGATGGAGTGGTATTATTGACAGAGGTAAGACATAGCGATCTACCATTGGATATATGCATTGATACAACGTTGCAACTTGGTGAAACATGCTATACTTGGTTTTGGAATAAGAATTTTTGAGTAATAGGAAGTAATTTCTGAGCGAGACGGAAGTCAAAACTAATGATTTTGCTGATACCCTAAAAAATTTAAATGCTTTCGTTGTGTTCTAGTTTTTCCATAATGGAAGTGTCATGCCATACCATCAACCTTTCTAGAAGCACCTTAAAAACCAGCTCAGGTATAAGAAATCGGATAGATTCTTCAAACTCGATACTGAATAGAAATGGGCAAAATCGGTTACAAAAGACTTTCACCAAAGCTCTTTTTGTAAGAAATAAAAATGGTGACGGTAAAAATGGAGGACTGGGGAACAAGGATTTAAACAGGAACACGATACCGAGCTGTAAAGTGTAAACCGAGAATAAAAAATATTTTTGATTTCACCGAACAATCTGTCTAGTGTATGTTATACAGTGTAAGCTCATGTTTGTCGCTTGTACAAAACACATATGAAACATATTCTACCAGCTTATCGTACCGTGTACGTCATCAAGAAGAAACAAATTTAAAGGGATATTTCCGCATCTCCAACAGCGTTGAAAATTTAATGTAACACTGCATTACACGAGTGAAAATATTTACCTATTCAGCTTGAGAGTAAGAAAGTATTCCAGCTCGAATAAGTTTAAGTACACGCATTTCTTCGCATTTGCTAAATGACTATTTTTATGCTGGTAGACATATATGCAATCTAAAAGACTCTATGGTTTGGTGCAGTTTGTTTCTTTCAACAAACCCATTTGCATTATAGTTACTCCAAAGGTAACCATCAGAACTTGATCCGCTTACAATGTTTAAGAGAAGTTTTTGCTTCCTTCTCAAAATCAAAACTTTGCATGAAGGTATATGATAATATAGTTTTAAATCAGATTTATAAACATCTTGAGAGAATTTTCCCCTGTTCACAGTAAAAGTATTACATAAGTTTAAAACAGCAATTCCATTTTATATATAATGACTTTGAATGTAACTCGTAAATATGAGCATAATGTCAAAGAGAAAGTTGAAAAGTTACAAAATAAATGTGTATGAGCGAGTACGGATGAAGAAAGTCAAGAAAGGTTTATATATAGTATAAGTTTCTTACAAGAGCACAAATAAGACTGCATTTTTGTTGGTACCTTATGCCTTCACTTGCCCGTATTACCATGCAGGGTTGCATGTCCAGAGAGCTGTGACAGGAAAAGAATTCTCTCAGGAAAATGTGGCCTTGACATTTTTAATCTGCATGCATTTTTGTGCTCGTTTTTCTAAACGTTTTGTAGTAGTCCGGAAATGGAAATAAATATGAGTTTTTTTCCGCATGGAGAGTTGAAACTGCTGCATAGAGTAGAGCCCCGGTGAAGGCATAGGATAAAAACTTCAAAGAATAGGGGGGATCATTTATAATAACATGTAAGTAGGTATGCATGCAGTATGAATGACATTGTCTTTTTTCATACACTTTCACGTCCACAGATCTACCGACTTAAGGTACGTACCTAACTGGGCAATGGTCACAAATTAATGCATATCACGTCAATGCAGAGATTTGAAAACTGTCCAGTCAGCATGGTCCCCATAGAGCGCTCGATCTCGTCATGCACCTGGATGCAAAGGAAATGCGCTATTATTTATTGTTCAATTCCTCATTTCATGATGCATGAGGAAGATCGTTATATTTATAAGAGTTTGGAAAACTGAATGTTTTTTCTTGGATTGTTAACAAGCAAACATTAGCACATAAAATGCATCGTTTGCAGGAAAAATACACTAGAAACTGCATTGTCATCATAATTCAGGGCATGTACACATGCACGACTGAACATGCAAATTGAAGACAACTCTACTTCCAAGTTTTTTTTTTGCAACTTTATTCTTTAAGCTTGTCTACATCAGATCATACTAGACAAGACATGTAGGAACTAAGGGTCTTGATTATACAGCACTCCATCGGAAGATAATGCCGACCATCAAATTTCGATTCTTGCACTTTTCTAACATGTTAGGAATGTATCAATAAGCTTCATTCAAATTTATTTAATAGAATGCAAGTGAGTGTAATATATACATGTTTACTTATATGCATGCAATTTGTGTGTCTGAGCAAAAGAAAGAGCATAAAACCCAAGATGCTCAAGCCCGTATTTCTTTAAGAGAAAGACCTTTTTTGTAATTTCCGGAGTCATTTTCTCTCTACATATTTGGTAGTTTGTCGTGTCAGTCAGACTGCTTTCACTTTAGGTATTGCATGTAACACCATTGCATTCCATTTTTAGTAGCACTTATGGTGGCTATATCTAAACCGTTTATATGTACATGTACACTGATGTCATTTTTTCATTCACTTCTTTTTCTTCACGTATCTATCTCCCTTAAGAACTGAACGCATATACATACACATTTATTTTTATATGCATTCCTATCTTTTCAATGCAATTGTGCAATAAGGGATTTAAAAAGGCTTTTTACAAATAATACGGGTGTTCTTCTGAGACATCGTACACATAAATGCGCTTACAACACGAAAAAATGTTTGGAATCACTGTGGATTTGGTGAGTACCTATAATAGTTAGTAGCTGCATATTGCATAACATTATAAAAGGAAATGTATTCCCAGAGGACAACAGCAGAGAGAAGGACGACAACGAGTGAAAAGGAAGTGAACAACTGTAGAATTGTCATCATGTGTAATTCAATGCCTATCTTCCCAATACTACTTCCATTCAACATCGTTTCGTCTCCGTTTGCCCATTGAAGCAGATTGATGCATGTGTGCCTATTCCAACAAACCCAACAAGCCTCACAAACCCGAATGTGAAGGCGATGCAACGCAAAAGCTCAAGAAGTAATGGCAACCGAAAGGATGTGATAGATGTGATGTAAGTATGTAGGAAGTATTATCTGTGGTAAATGTACAAATTCATGTGATTTGATGCGATGTGATGTGACGAGTACAGAGTGCCTACATGAAGATAGATAGCTGAATCTGCGATTCTACAGCAAATGTGCATTTTCCAGTGTGTGTACTTACAGTATCATGTCCATTTGGTGCATTTATTTCTTCAATTTGGAAAGTTTTTTTTTGCTGCTTTTCTGTCCTCACATTGCATCCTCTATTCTTCCGCAAACACGAGCAAATGAATGCAATATAAGATTTTTTGTCTGGTTCCTCTGAGAGAGACAAGAACGCAGGAAGTTGAAAGAAAATGCCAATGAATGCATGCTTCTGTCATGTCTCAGAGATTTCGTCTGCTTTACTACAATTGCTTTGGTGTAAATTGCACTTTGTTAAGTTATTTGTAGCTTTTATTTCCCCACTGTGTGGTACGATATATGCTGAAAATGGAAACTTCTGAGACAGATTCTCGTGGTTGACCAACACGAGCTTTGTGCATCAGAGTGCACCAGCTTGGGATCCAACTTATGGAGAGTCAAGTTGGTGTGAGTGTGAGAGCACAAGAGGATAATATGCATTAATGCTGACAGTGGCAATTGGTTGATGAAAACTGTCCCTACATGATGTCTCACAATTGGACAACAAACTGACAACTCTCAAGAAATTATGGGATGTACAAAAGTTTTATTGCCTTTTATATCGAGTTCGTGATTTCATCAATGCTTTTGCCCAAAGTTCGCCACGTATTAATTGCTTTTCAAATAAAGTAACAAAATTATTTAAAAGGAAATGAACGCTTGAAAGATAACACGCTACACATAAAGACTAAACTATGTAGGTCGATATCGACATACCATCAATACTGGAAATTAAATCACAAGTCTGTCTGTGCTTGAAATTGGCACAAGTCAATACGTAGCGTACCCTATGTCCGCTATTAAAATATGAATTAGAAAAAAGAGTTTCGTACAGGGTACAGTATACAAGCTCAAGAATTAAAAATCCCCTAACAGACCCTTTTGAAGTTTGTAGGGAAAGTGTAAATCAAACGTAAATGTAACGTGAGGAATGTGATGTAATAAAACAAAATGAAATCGGCTCGCTCATCTCATCATGTGGCTGACTTTTAATGTCAAGTCCGTGTTTCTGATTTCCCCTTTGGATACAAACAAGATATTGAAGAAGTGTTTAATCTCAGATCTTTCCATCCCTTATATATATTCTTTCCATTGGAAACAGCATCTCTCTGCGTTCCCTCAGCAATTTTTTCCCAGCAACATTGTATTATAAAATGAGAGACAAAGAGGAAACCCATTTTATATATGTTTGAAAACCATATTGTACGACCAGAAACCAAACCGCAGATACCGATCAAATTCAATGACATGGGAGAAACTTGCTAGTTCTTTCCTTTCCCAGAGTTGCAACAGAATCGTACACACGTGTTGCAACATTGTATAAGAATTATATATATATGTGTATGTAATAGGAGACGAATGTTTTCATCATGATTTATATATTTGTATCTATATATGTAGGCAAGCAGCCGACTTGACTCCAACGAATTTCTTACCATTTTTTGTGTTTACTAGCACTGCATAACCTCCTCCACAATTGGAAAGGACCTTAAAAAGGCACACACACATCTCGTTTCAAAGGGTGACATTGCATTTCATTGCATCAACTGTGTAAGAATCTGGTGAAATTCCATCAAATTGACAGAAATTCATCGGGGGGAACTTTTCCAACGGTTTAACAGTACGTTTATTATTGCAATATTCAGTTCAACCATCCATCTAACATTCCGTGGAGATGTAGTCTCAAGTCAGTCAACAATTTTTGGCTGTTGTGAAACCCAACTTTTGAAAGTCCGTTTGTTTTTCTGCTCTAGGTTTCCCCTTTCACTTTGTAATATTACTCCTTCCCTGTGACAATTTGTAGGATTTCTACTATTCCAAGTGAAATCCAACTGTCTAAAGTTTCCTTCCTTCACTATAAATACCAGTGTTTAGCGTGGGTTTGGGTTCAATGATATTTGTACCTCTTCCCAAAGTTTCTCCAGTGGAATGTATATAACTTGATTCAGGAAATCTAAAGAATGTACATAGAAGCCTTCCAATGATTCCTCTCTTATTCTTGACTACATACTATTATTATTACTAGATATTATTTCTCATATAACTTTCCCACGCTATACACTACCGGAACCGACTCTCCCTCCCTTTATGTCTATTTCAATTTCATAAGACGCCGGAAGCGAAAGCCTAAAGAATATAATACCAAGTCACTACTTTTGCTGCTGCAACTTACGCACAATACGGTTCGTACATTGCAGAGGCTTTGCTTTCCATTCCAAATTATCGTACAATTTGAGGGGGTTGGTGAAATCCGAAGCGTAAACTAATTCCCCTGCACAAGGCTGCTGATGTTTTTCCTATTGCATTCCGTCAGAAACCTTTAGATACTCGATGAATTTTCTAGTTCCCAGACTATGGTTGAATCCGTATTTCCGTGCTGTGCATTGCACAAGTATACAGAGGCACATATTGTTACATATGATTGTTACTTAAGAGCAAAGCAAAACTGGTGAAAAAGAGAAAGGGAAGGGAAGGCAGACACTACTAATTAGAAAGTTTATAATTAGCTCCCACCAATCTTTCGCCCCACTAGATTCTGGCCTCCTGAAGAGAAATATAATACAACGAATGCCGTATTATACGTATGCACCCAATATCATCATATTATCATTGCTCGAGAATATGTATGGGTGCAGGCAAGCAAACTGTATCGACGCATCCATTCATGTTTTTGAAGGGCAGCCAACCAAAAACCGAAACCAACAGCTGAAAACTTTCACTTAGTTTAGTTTATACTTTGACCACTTCTGACAATAATACCACATCCAATCTCTCTCTCTCTCTTTCTCTCATCATCAGTATTATTGGGTTTCATCATAATCACAAGCACGGGTGGATGGCAGAGGTGTTACTATATTGTTATGGAGGAACAAAGCCAGAGATATGGAATTTCCATTTTTCATAATGAAGACGTTCACTCATACGCAATTTTGGATATGGAGAATGCAAAGTGGTGTGCTGGGTTTGCGCTTAAACACATTGAATTCAAAACTTGACGATGTGTGATTCATCTTTCACAATGCCATCAAGTTGATTGCATGCTTCAACGGCCATCAACTCGGTATTGCCTTTTTCTTCTTCCCATTTCTTCGCTTCCTTTTTCCAACCAACGCAATGGTGCTACTACTTGCTCCACGGTCTGACAGGTGAAGGCAGATATTAAAAAATTTGCAAAAGCTTTTCTCTTCTGACTATAAATGATTGCATTTTACATGTATACATTTATAATACACTCCAAAAAAGGATTGAAGTGAAAGCTTTAAAGAATGATGATCATGATGATGTGGTAGTGAAAACAGGCTTTCAGTTTTTCCTCATGTTACATTACAAAGCAGCAGCACAGACACACACATTTTGTATTAACTTTTAAGTTGATACGTGTCAGATCCTTTACAAGGAAATCGAAAAAAAGAGGAGAGTGAGTCAATGTAAATGCTGGGAATAAAGAGGACATGAAATTTTTTCCTCAGTGATGAGTAGATGTATTACACTTTTACCATGAAGTAAAACGAAACTGATAAAAAAAACCTTTTCTCACTTTCTCTCTTCGGTTTTGCTACAATCAACCGCTCATCCGTACCACAATCTAACAAAACCTATGGAATCCAAGCAAAATGGATGAGCGTTTGGGTTTAGTTTGAGGCAAAAAAAATATGCATATCTTTTGTATCCCTTTTATAAACCAGCTCTAGAAATTGGTATGGCTTGGCCTGATGTTATGCATATATGTATTGCTCCTATCTCCTATACATTTGTCTTCTTCCTTTGTTATTTTGCATGTGAGTATTTTTTAGAGTCTGCTCTACTCCTGTGAAGCGGCACTTTACCATTATTGAGCATAAAAGTAAACAAGTATTCACTCAAAGCAATGGTTGTTGCTTACTCGTCAAAGGGATACAGTTCAAAATTTTAGAGAAAGAAAGAAAGTATGTGTATTCACATTCACAAAGTACAAACATGTATGTAGGCAACGGCTCCAGCAAAAAAAAAGCGGCATCACATCACACTCCCTATCTGTTTGATGCAAGTAAACAGTCGCACACCAATCGAGGTAAGTAGTAAGTCTTTCTATTTACCTATTGAAAAAATAGACTGTTGCATTTCAAAGGTATGGAAAACCAAGCAGCAACTCAAACTCTCACAGTAGTAAAGCAACCAACAACATGAAAAAAGTGAAGGAGAAGCAAAAGCAAAGTAACAACTGAAGTAAATAACCGGCTCATGTGCAGTATTGCCTATTGCCTCCACTTTTTCCTCTGCGAGAAAACGTTTTGAAAAAGCGATGCTGATGGAAGCAAACCTTGAGTTTTCAGCTTTGGGCTTTGGACTTTATGACAAACACAAGACCATACCAACACCACCAGTCTTTCTTGTGCGAGCATTCCTATGATTGCTGTTACCACATTGCTGAATGTTTGCTTCACCCGTAGAGTCACTGAAGAAGGGGAAGGTTGCTATTGCCTGCCTGGAACTGTGAGCTCTACTCCACTCGAACAAGCCAAACTCCATCGCATCGCATCGTCTCAACCCAAACTGTTCTAGAGCAAAATGCGATCAGTCTCAGTCTGTCAACTCTGAGACACAGACAAAGTAACGGAGCACTATTTCGCTGTTGAGCAATCTACTCTCTCGTCGTCTGCATGGATTCTTAAATAGTAATCGCTGAATTAGAATCTGATTTCATTTTTCTTAAAACAAAAAAAACTAATCCAAACATTGAGCAACAATCACAACTAAGAGAAAATTGTTGCAAAAAAAAATTAGTTAGGTTTTGCATTCGCATGTGGAAAAAAAAGAAAAAATACAAAACAAATTGTAACAATTTGTTAGTTTTTTTTGCTTTGAAATGAAAACTCTACTTTTTCATCAGTAAGATTACCCCAAGAGTAAAAGAGTGTGTACGCAATATTTGTGCTAAGTTTTCCCATTTGTTGAGCAAAAAAAGTTTTCATTTTCTCATCTTTTTTAGCAGCAGTGCGACATGCTGAAACGTAGAAACTGTGAACATTGAGGAGAGTAATTTCTTTTAAAGAATACTACTTAATAGGAATAGTTTTTTAAGTTGATCAAGTAATTATTATTAAGAAAATTATATGGAAAGATTCCAAGAAAAAGTGGTAAAGACATACGCAGCAGTTGATCGTTTCAACACGCAAACACTTTAGATATAAACAGTAAGAAAATAAACGTGTCCTCCTAAAAGTTGAAGCTCGTCGGACGTCCAGTTCCAGAGTTCCAGCTCCAAGTCAATATTTATTTCGTGCATGACTACATGTGGGGTGAACTACAGTAGTGTGGACCTTCCTTTTCCCGTTTTGCCCATCGCATCGCTATCATCATCATCATCTTAACTTTGAAGTATAAAAAACGATTACATTATTTATTTGGTGTCTACCGATTTCCTTCAAATGTGAAAAGTTTTCTTGGAGAGTTTGATAGTTTACTCTTGTTGGTGTTCTTGAGACCGTTGTTTGTTCTATACATTTATGCTTTCTTTTTTACTTCTTATATTGCCCTTTGCTGTTGTACCCTTTTTCTCTGCATTGCTCCCACTCATAAACCACTTAAACTTGCGTTAGTTTTCAAACTTACTTCCGTTCCGTGGCAATACTGGGGCTGGTGACTGGGAAAACCAACAACCTACATCATCATCATCTCCATCATTTCTGAGAAAAAGTGGGTTTCTCTCACGATCGAGAGCAACTCTTTTTCTCTGTCTCTTTCCAAACCTTTGCTATCAAAACAAAAAATAATGATAATCATTATACTTGACTTCAGCAGCCATTGTGGAACATTGTATTTGACCACTTAGTCAGTAGTGACTTCAACAATTTATATGAGAGGAAAGGGAAGTGAGCGGAGAGAAAGTGGTATTGGCTTGGACATGAGATTTCCAATCAGCCCGGAAAATCTGGAACGTTTTATGTGAAACAATGGTGTGGTTTGGTGGAACTCTTTGTGATGATAAATGGGTTTCTGTCTAAGAACGGTTGGGATGCTATTTAGAAGTAGATGAACCGTTATAATAGCCTATTGACCAGATGAAACAATAATAGCAGTGTAGAGCTACCAACCAAACCACGATTACTAGTTCTTCGATCCTAATCATCATGATGGAGATGACAAGTTTTCGGTGCTATGATTTTCTAGGTCGGCCACCATTCTTTCACCGACAGACATCCATTTTTCTCTACGCTATGGTGTGGTCACTTGTGGTGGCTGCTCGATCGGTGGATGCAAACTTCAACCTTTATATGGATCGACATGAAGTCAACAGGACATTAGGTGAGACTTTAGCATTCATTTCATTATAGATATTATCCTCATCATATTTTTGTGGGCGTAAGGGAACACATGTGTAAACTTTGTGTCAGTCATACCCAGACTCTCAGACCTCTTCTGCTTCTTTTTACTTCCTTTTTTTGGTGGAGGAGAGCACTCAAAGGCCCATAAAGTTTTTATTGCCATTTTCCCAAGAGTAATAGTTGCCAGCTTTATTAAATACATAGCAGTTCCAACAACTCCTTCTAAAAATTGCTTTGGGCAAGGGCTTAAGCTAACTCTTAAAGCATCGTTTCAAGAAACTCATGTAAGGGAAAAAGAAACTGTAGAAATGCGTGTCACCAGTCGTTCTTAATGGGAATGTAAAAAGAATATGATATTTTCACTTTAACTTATCTCCACGGATTACATTGTAAAAGTGATAGTACGCACTCTACTCACGGTGATAAATGGCACTTGCACTAATTTAAAAACTGTGAGATGGAGTTAATGGGGCGTTTTTCATGTTCTATCGAAGTTTTAAAGGTCAAATCCTTCACTAATTAGAGTCAAGCCGTGTCTAAAATAATTTTATTAATTTGAACAAGAAGTCCCTCTTGTAATGACAACCTTCCCACAGTAATATTATAGGGATGACTGAGGACCATGGCCCGTATGAGTTTTGGAAGAGGGCTTTGTAAAACATAAGTTTTGAAGTGTATGTTTTCTATATGCATATTATGCCATGTATATATGCCATGTATATATATGTATATATCTCTTTGTTTGCTTCCTTTTAGCTACTCATACATATAGCTATAGTGTCATTAGACAGTGCTTGAGTATGTATAAGAAACAAAATACATATCATATCGTGGTGTGGTGGTATCATATAAAAGATATCGTTATGGTTAGGCCATTCTCATCATCATCAGAGACGCCAAGGATCATTAAGCACCCGCGAGGGAGACACACATAATAAGTAATACTAATACCAGAAGATCTCTCTTATGAAATAGTAACAGCGAGGGAGGCTGGGTGAGAAGGACTCTGAATAATGGCAATATTTTCTGTAGCAAAAGAGAGAGAGAGAGAGAGAGTGTGGCATCAAAGTTTAGATTGGCATACTTCTCGTGACACTATGATGGGGAAATTATTATTACATGAACAAACAGTTGGCTTGATCTTCCTTGTATCTTTCCAAACTTTATATTTTGTTGCATTCTCAAATTTGATGTAGTCAGCTACTGTGGATCTAGACCCAATGAAATTTTCATTATTTTCTCCTGCGAAGCAATAATCAGCATAATGCACTTTTAAGTATGTTTGTGCGTAGTAAAACATGTACTATTGGAAGAGCTCGTGGGATGATGCTGTTCCTTCCTGTCTCATTTATTGTTTACATGGCCTTGTCACAAACTCTCTTTTCAATATCGTTTCTCGCTCTACCAAAACTCACTTCCGGGATTAGTTTTACACAATGCATCAAACACTAAAGTAATTTGAGGAAAATTTTCATATTACAATGAGCCTCACAAGGCAAACATAAGCAACTAAATTTATGCAAACTAATCCAAACCATATAAAAGGCCCGCTAGAAAGTCTTTTCTAACATGTACATGTATAGTTTGTACTACTAGGCCCATTCTTTTTTTTAGCAGAATATGCAAATCGTCTCGTAAAGCTACAAAAACGCGTCAACAGTTATCATTTGTTTCCCATGGGGCCACAGCTTCTTCCTCCTTTCTCAGCCATAGGGAATTTAATGTATAAAAGTGACATATCAGTGACAAGTAACGACCAAGATGATGATGATGGTGGTTGAGTGGAAAGAGAGCTTTCATTGCAATATCATCATCGCTATCATTTTCATCCTTCTTTCAGTAGAGCTGCTGCTTGCACTTCCATGGAGTCCATATTATCGCAATGGCTCATTAAACATTTGCCAAAGTAATGCTCATCGAATAGACAAGTGTGTATGTATTGTATACACATGTATACATGCTATATACTTTCGTCCCTTGCTTCTTCAATCTTCACTCTCCTCCGTCTTTCTAGTAAAAATGAATGAGGGTAAAATCTTTTCTGAGGAAAGAATAATAGGATCCCTATGATGTAAGCATCAGACATTCCTGGCTGAGTGAGATATCCCCAATGTATACAATTTCTAAAGGGATTTTCTCGACTCAATTTATTTCATTACTTTCATTAACTTTCATAACTTTTCGCATATATACTGTTGCAAAGGAATCCATAAAATCTCTGTGTATGAAATTCAATCCTCAAGAAAATGAGCGAGTGACTAAACTGGGAAACAGCAGAGAGAGAGAGGAGAGAGCGTCGTCATCACCAAGGAAGAAGGAGACATTGCATTGTGTCACGGCTAACAAAAGGAGGAGATGTGAAAGCACAAGAAATTAGATATCACATGTAACTCATTCTGCGTGCCATCAAAGAGAAAGGATAATAATATAACTTCCCCCTTTTTCCCAGCATCATCCCAACGCAACATCCCGCTCGAAATGACAATAGGGCAACCAATATAGTGACTTTTTCGTCATTCATATAATAAAAATAATCGCTATAATGAGAGTAATAATCATAATCATTTTTTGAACAAAGAAAAACAGATATTATTACCAGTTTAACGGGAATCTCAACTTGTGTAATAAAGTATTTACAAGGCGCAACATGAAAAGGTTTGCATTTTTCTTCTTCTCACAGATGATGATGATGACGATGATGATGCTCTGCTGATGCTATCAATTTGCTGTCACTATAGACAGACGCGTGACGCAACATTAAAAAACCTATATTCTTTGGGAATACGCTTCCAATCGTAGTTTGCATTATCAAGATTGAGGAAAGAATAGGTCTTTTCCCCCCTTGAAATAAGAAATTTTTCTTATTTCAAGATTACAACCAAAGTTTTCATATATGCGTTCCCAAGTTTTTTTTTTAGTTTTTCGCTTGGCTCTTTCCATCTTACTTAAATTCAGTTTATGTTCTTCTTCCCTACCCTCAAAAACCCGGTTCTTGAAAAACATTATATTCCCAGAATGAAAGTGCGGGCGTGGTGAATTTTGTAGTAGTGGTGAAAGGCTGAAAATATTCTCGGTACAACTTACTCGATTCTGCTTTAGAAACTGTTACTGCTACATAATAATATTTCATAAAAGTACCGTTATAACTTGTAAATATCAGTCGTTACCAAAGGTTTTCATGATCATAACGGCCCATTTCTCCCTCCATTTTCACGGACCAAAAGTTTTCATGTGCGAGCAAACGGGGAAAAAAGATTCGGCTATCCAAAGTTTCCTAGAAAAAATGCTTGAAGAGAGAAAACCCAAGGGTTTTTGTCTTTTTTTTAAATAAAAAAGAATTTGAATCTGTAAGATTTACCTCTGTTGTACATTTTCTTTGTTTTGATTTTTACTGCGTTCTTTGCAAATCGATTCTTGGAAATATTTGAAGAAAGTACTTATGGAAAAAACGATGAAGCTTGTATTCATGACCAGGTGAATCAATAATTCATGACATTGTCGTAAGAAGACAAAAAAATGTGTGGCAAAGCCCACCGTATATAAATCGAACTGAAGAGTTATGATGATGACAATATCTAGAAGAATTGGATAGAAATAAAATGGATGGTTCAGAAAAATATGGTTTGGATCATTTGGAACTGGTGGTGATGCTGAAACCGCTACTGAATTCGTGGAAACACACACACACACACACACACACGGTAGCAAGTAACGAGCATTAGAATGATAAACTCAAGTTGGATACGATAGCGGATTTTGCAAATCACACTTAGCCAACAGAGTAAACCCTGGCTCTCTCGTTATGAAAATATGGGCTGGGATTTTTCGTTCCTCGCCAAGATACTCAGAGATAGGAAAAGTTCCAATATTTGCCACAAATATATTCTGTGATCTACTTTAAAGCACACTTGCTTTTGCTGAGAGAGTGGAGTCCTATGGATAATTGCATAGGTGCACGTTTTCCTCAACATTTCCACATGAGAGCAGAGACAAAATGGAATATATGTATAAAAGTGTGTGAAATACCGACCAACATTGACTTGAGTCGACTCCATAGGTTGACATTTGCAATGATAAATGTTGAGTTGGTAGCTTTTTTCTAGGATTTTCAGTAATTTCTTGTTCCTCTTGGTTCCACCTATTCACATAATGGTGAGAGAATATAATAAGATAACTAAAGCGAGTTATACAAACACAAGATAAAAAATGTATGAAAGCAGCGTATAGTAGGAGGAAGGAAGGAGGAAGCTTTACATTGTTGGCATCTTAATGACTAAAAATCCACCCGCTTTGTTCACATCTCATTTTTCCTTGCTTACTCACAAAAGTTATGGCTACATAAAAGCACACAAGGAAGGCAACTTGTCCTATCCTCCACACTTGCAGTGTTTTTTTTTGCAGCTTGAAGGCGGAAGACACCAGGGGTCCAGTTTATACGCTCTTATTTCCTACCTTCACCAGTTTGTATGAAAGTGAATTCATCATAGCAAAAGTAGAATATAGCAAGGCAGAGTAGTGAAAGGCTTGTCACAGGAAGGAAGGAAGTGCTTTTTTGTCAGTGAAACATAATACCAATTGATGATTATTGTGAGCAATAAGCAGAGGGAGTGGGTGAGAGAAAGTGAAATCATACACAGTCTCATAATGTCATCGTAAAAAAACTACAGTGAGAGTGAGTATTGGAACCAGAGTAGAAATTATAAGGTGGTGGTGGAAGTTTGGAACCGAGGAAACCAAAATGACACAAGGGTTGTGTTGTAGTATAGCTCTTTCATATTTCCACCTCTATAACAAAATATTCTTAGGATACCATACCATCATCATCATGAGTCAGGGTAGTAAATGTCGTTGGTAACTCAAGATGGCAAGGTAGAATGTCTGCAGAGTTTCATTACACACACACACACACAAGCTCCCTGTCACAACGAACTGCTGGGATATTGGGAAATTGTTTGAGAACACTGTGATAGACAATAATGTAAAAGAATAGCCTTGTAGTAGAAGTAGAAGGTTTCAGGGAAGAAAGAAGGCAACAAAAAAGAATGGATAGTATAACTATCTCCCTCCTGGTTTGGTGCTGTAGATCGTTCCTCCAGCTTTTAGCACAAAGGCAACTTTTGGTTTATGATGATAGAGTTGACATTAGAACGAGATTGATTTTACTCAAAGAATAGACTTTATAACAGCAAGAGACATTTTTCAACTAAATTTTTTTTATCTCCTGGGGATCCTTTCACTGCTCCTGGTTTGTAGGATGGGAAAATGCTGACCCAACTTTCTCTCCTATTTGTGAAGACCAGTTATATATGTGATGATGACGATGATGATGATGATGCCTGTTGTTGTCACCTTCCTGCATGTTTTAAGGCTTTTATTGGTGAATGTTCTTTGGCAGTAGCACTTACTTGAGCAATGATGCAATAGTAAATTTTCCCACTTTGGTGTTGTATTACTCACTCCAACTCCAACAAATGCAATGTCATTGTCGTCCTAAGGAAGTGGATTTTACGAACGGCTCAGCGGTAGGCATTGGTTTTTGCCTAGTCATATTCACACACAAAAATGATGAAAGTACATAAATGGAAATATAATTCGAGAAAATTTATGGGGCTCTGTATTATGCATGAAAATGACAGACTATGTATATTTTTATACCCAAAATGCCATCTGCACTGACATTTCGGCTGTGATGGCTTCTACTTTTGTTGATAACGATTAGGGTTATGCTATTAAGGTTTTATTGACTTGTTACGGCATGAAGTAGCCAAATGTCATAAAATTTAAACATGACTTTATTCAGCTACCTTGAAAATAGTAAAAAGGTATAGCTGTTTGTTTCCTTAAAGTACTCCCTTAGACTCATATGTATGCTGCCTGTGCTACACGCTCTAGTTTATAGGAGCTGTTAGTATTTTATAGCTCCACAATAGTAGAACACTGATTGATAAGAGTTGGCTTCGTAAAAATGGATGAAATTAAGGCGTTGAACAAATTTTCACAAACGGTTTCGACCCTTTTTCATTTTTACCACACATTCATTTGACAGCTCAACATTCAGGTGACAAATCGTGCCGAGTCAACTGTGTAAAACACTTTGTTCTCAAACAACTATTTCTCAAAGGCTAAACCGTTTTGGTAAAGAGCTTTTCTAATCTGGTTTCTGATTCAATCATACCACCTCAACGCTATAACTCCATATATACATACTTTTACAAAATGACCTTTGCAGTTCCGCAATCACCAGTGCCGTGGTGGACATGGACTGTGTTCCAGCTCAACTTTATTTTTTTGAAAGCATAACGTTGTTGGAGTAGTACATTGTGAAGCTATACTAGAATTAAATGAGCATGTAGTTCCTACACACTAAAACCGAAAAAAAATGCGATACAGCTTTTACCACGGGAAATCACTTTTATTTTACCATGATAAAAGAAATATGGAAAGTCTTCAAGAACAACCTCAGGCAGAAAGTCTCGCTTGACAAGAATTTAGTTCAGGTCTTTTTTTCATGCTTAGCGTTTTGTACATGAACTCCCACTGCTTCTCCCTAAATTGATTTCTAGATCCACTTACCTTCACATTAAATTCTCCATCTTGAATGAAACATTGCAGAAAATTTAGATGTATTTTAGCTCGTGCATTATAGACACACAAAATTCATCCAGGGTGCCTACTTATTCCCCACATAAGCTTTTCCATCCATTTTGCTCTTTGTATAGTATATTATTACAATGTGTATAAGTGGAGGTTCCCGAATGTATTATTATTACAATTTTATAGCATCACTGTAAAAAAAATTGTCCTTCTCCAATGCGTAAAACATTATTACAATGGAGGTCTACAATAAATTATTGCTTGCTACTTCAGCAATTCTTCTCTACAAGGTAAAGAATTCGAGTGGTGGAACTTACATAAAAAAGAGAGGAGAAAGGATTAAACTCCGTTTTTCTATGCGGTTGCTTCAACTTCATTTTTATGTATTATTACGAGTCTGAGACTGTCTATATGCTCTCCGATTCTTAGCCTTACTTTAGTTTGGTAGCGGCAGCAGTAGGAGAATGATATGGATTATATTCATTCTAAAGATACTACTACAACCCACCTAAGCTGAATAAGGTACTAGCTCTGTCTGTGGATGTATCGAAAGTAAAAGGTTGGCTTTGCTTGTATGCCACAATAAATGCTTTTTGAGTCTTGGGGAGAAAGAAGAAAAGAATAGGGTCCGCTGGAATATACGTATGAGCTTAGAGGAAGGAGTAAAATCCGTTTTTACTTACATAATGTCACTCGTTTAGTCGTGCAAATCTCAAGCCTTACATTACATTTATTCGTCTTTTCTATCATAAGCTTTATTTGGCATATGTGATGTGCACTTCAAAGAAATGATGATGCATATTGTGATCGACGAATATAATACCTAATGGCTACCATTTGGATAAATGCGGGGTATTATCCAAAAATTACCATCGGTTCTAAGTACAGCAGAAGAGGCACCCTCTTATCACAATCCATTCCAATTCCAACCCACAAACATTTATTAAGATAAGTAGAGCCGTGTTCGTGATAAAGGTTTTTAGATTATATTTTGAAACTCTTTGAAGTTTTTTTTCTTGATCACAGAAGAAAAAAATTGAAACGTTCGCCGTGATCTCAAGAGAAAGTTGTGTGAGAATCAAACAAAATGCTTAGTTTAGAGAGCTACACACAGCTATATTCTAAAAAGGATTGAGGTAGTACATATTGATTCATCTTTAAAGTAGATTACTTTGGAATAAATTCGCTTGCCAAATGAGGAATGGATATATAATTCTTGGAATCATCTTAAGCAAGCCAAACAAGATAATTTTTGTAGACTGAAACCTCGAAATTTCAATGATAACCACGTTTAGTCGATGAATCAAACAAAATTCCTATGTAAATTTTCATATTTGCATACTAATCTTCCTGTAGTAATCCCATCTCTACCTTTAATCGTACCTTTACTTCCTCCTGAGGACTTTTATCTTTAGATGTAATACTTCACTCGGTTATGAAAGCGTTCTCCAATTTCTCATAGATGCTGGATGCAATTTCAAGTGACTCTGTTTCCAATGCTTTATATTCAAAATGTGTTCTTATACAAGATGTATATATGCATACTTTCATGAAGCACCCTAGAAGCCTACAGGCCCATGTTTCTTTGAACAAAGGCGGACAGCGGAATGATAGAAAGGATGAAAGTAAATTCATTTATGGACAAAAGTAAAGGTAGGAAGAAATATGAGTTCCGCTCTACCTCAGCCTCCATGTTCCTCTCCCCCGACACGCGTGTATCTCTCAAGCATAATATATCAGAGCCAGAGCAAAAGTTCCGTTTTCTCATTTCCTTTCTTATCCTTCCAATCTTTATGCATGGATTACTAAGAATTATCCTGCAATTAGATTCAAACTAATGCAGAAAACTAAAATAGCCGGGTCGGACGATCACCTTTCCCGTGTTTGGCAAGAGCAGGAAAAAGTAATTCTCAAAAGAAAGACTCGTTTGGCTGACAAACTTTTTAAAAACTCATTCTTTTGTAACTGCTCATAGCATAAATGTGTAGTTTGGTAAAACTCTGGTTCTTTCACTTACTCAACCAAAACCAGTCTCTCAACACGATATTCTTTCTTATTACTGAGGCAAATACATACATATACGTCTCCCGTTCTCCCGAGTTTCACTGATTATATAACAATTTCCTTTTTGTGCATTGCATATACACATCTTTCTTTGCACAATGAAAATGAGTGAACGTTCCGGTGAGCAGTGCCCTGCCCTGCCTGCCTTATATCACTGCCAGAGCTGCTTACAAACATTTTTTACACTTGTCTAGTTACAATAATCTCCACGTGGAAGAAAGGAAAAAGAAACTTTTTTCTTGAACACTTTTTTTCTTAACCGGGTGAAAACGGGAGTGAAGTGGAGAATGAACAAGAAAGACTGTTCATGCATTGAGCCATGCTACAGACAGAGTTGATAGGTGGTGTGTAGCAGCCACTAGATATGAAAGTCTTTTATCTCAAATTTCATATTACTTACCTCAACCACTGCCGTCATCATCAGTAACGGCAGCAGAAATAAATAGTATTAAGTATGAGGGAGTCTCCGTTCACGTTTTGTTTGTGCATACTCAAGTTGCGTAGTAGGAGTAAATATAAAAGTAGAAGCGCAACGCAAAAGACTTGTAAAAGATACAAGACAAAGTTTTACAAAGTAAATACAACTCCTTGCTTCGCCTTCTCCTATAAAATGTATGAAACACACACAGAGAGAGAGAGAGAGAGAGAGAGAGAGAGAGGAAAGGTAACGAACCTCCTGGCATAATATATGTATGATAGATGAATCAACTCTTGAAAATAAATGAAGGAACGGCAAACGACACAAAAACTTTTTCTAATTTTCTGTAAAACGTAATCGATCAATTTTCTATCTAACGCTTAGGAAAGGATATCCTCATGAAGTAAAAGGTACGTTTGTAGTAGAAGCTTTCCATGCTTGAATAATATGTACGTATATCTTAAGAGAATACTAGACTAGAGTAATCACAATCAGTTAGATATTATTATTGAGGCTCCTTGAATTTAGGTGCGGTCCCTCAATTCTCGATACGCTCTACAGCAGCGTAGTGAAAACTTTTATCTGTTATTTCATTTTTGTTTCATGAAGGCGGCAGAGGCACCGGGATGCTCACGTCGATATTTTAGGGCTGGTCCCAAGTTCATAATGTATGCTTTACTGATTGCCTGTTTCAGTTGGTTTAGAGCGTATAGCTTTAGATTTGTCAATGCATATTAAATCAGTTAATTTTATATTCCTCTAGTCTCTCCTGGAACAAAGTCTCTATCGTTTGTTTACTTTGCAAATCTGCTTAATGTATTACAACATGAATAATTAAACATATATGGCTATCCGTGCTGATAGACATCACTCTACTTTTACACTAGTTGCGCGTATTCTAAAGCTAACTGTAATAATTTATTATAGTCAAATGAGAAAATGTACTCACATATTATCTGAGTTTTCTCATTATAAATGCCACTTCTAGGCAGTAATATATCCGTAATATGTACATCACAATTTCCTTTAAGCTGAATATCTATATGGTACAATAACTAGCATCATTTTTAATAGTAAAAAACAAATTCAATATTTGCCAAATATATTGAACTCTACCACGTAATAAAACAAAAGAACAAATTTCTCCCCTCACCTCTCATACATACCTTACTTTACACAATTCAACAATCTTTCTTTGTCTTTGAACGCTTATTTTGCTTCTTACCGCTGGTTTGACTTGGTTCTGGATTTTTACATTGTTCCAACTCCTTCGATTCCGCCTCATTGTTTAAATAGCAATAATGAACTAAAATGAATTTTCAGAAAAATCAAAATTAAATCTAATACTTTCAATCTGAATCATGATTTTGTACTATTTAAGTTTTTGGTCTCTTACGTGCATGACTTATTTTGTAGTGGTTTTTTACATCCATCATTGCTGATGCCACCGGCAGGAAACTTCCTCCACTGTCTTTCTTTTTAGGAATGGGGATTTGGAAGTCACAAGCAGAGCATTTGATGTAGTTTTCTACATTATCTCGCTCGTCAGTCACGGATACCATTTTGACCACACCGGAAGAAAGTTGGATGTATTCCTTGTGCTTTTTGTCCTCCATTTCGTCCTCGTCAACAAGGTTTATCTGTTCATCAGATTCCTCGTCGCAGTAGTTACTATTACCAATGCAAAATATATTGGAATAGAAATTAATTTGAAAATGTAGTTTTTATTTGACATATACTATAAATTTCTACCATTCAATCACAGTTTTATGTACATACCCAGTTTGAATCACGCCAATTATGATTGGAACACTCTCATAGCTCTGCTCCTCAGATGCATTCAGAGATTGAACTTGATTATCATTTGCAGAAGAATTCACCAACACATCGTTATGTGAGTACATCAATAATGTATCGTCGGAATCGTCCGCCTCAGCGTTATCAATATAAATCTCTATTTCAAGATCATTTATAGATTCCTCTATTCCAAAACTTGAAGCTTCTGATGTCACTGAAGAGGAATTACACAATGAGTTTTCCTTCTTATGTTCCTTATTATGTTGCCTCATGTTTTTGAAATCCATTTTAGCGATTTGAACTCCAACCACACGAAAAAATTCCGAAAAAGTAATTTGGAAACCGATAAACGACAAAACTATAAAAGTAACAAATTCTTCAACTGAAATTATACCACTTAGTCTTTCAGAGCAATACAAAATGACCGATGCCCTTTATGTACTCTCCAACTACAAATGAAAAATGTGTATACTTCTAAGACAGAAGTTTTCTAAAGCTCCCACTGATGACTATAATGGTGAGAGGAAGCTCAAAGTGTCTAAAGAAATACCATTAATACCTCACCTCACAACATGTATTTAAGAGAATCTGTGAACGAACTCCATTCGTAAATTAGTAAAATATAATATGGAGGAAGAAGAAAAAGTAGATTGTACCAATCAAGAGAGCAAAAGCATGTCTGGTGAAGATACAAGAAAATCCAGAGTGCAGCAATGTCGATAGTTTGGAGCTAGTATACTTACAAGGTGACTTTGCTGTAAATCAGGATATAAGGCAAGTAGGCAAATGAGGAAGTATCCTGATATGAATTTAGAAATGACAAAAAACGCTAGCGGATATTTCAATAAATTATCGTAAATTCAAATGCTAGGAAGCTCCTTATCTGCATGGATTTCTCAAACCTATTTACGTAAATTTGTCGTAGTTTTTGTGAGTACGTCCACAACCAAACGACAAAAACTTCAATATTCAATAGTTTCTTTATCTGTTAAAGATTAAATTGTTAAATGAAAGAGAGAAACGAAAAATACGATTGACTAGAAAACATTTACAAGGGTCCAACTATACATGTGTTGTCGGTTTCTATAAACCAGTGTTGGAATCTAGGCCTACATTTACATGCAATGAAAAGCCGAGCATTTGTAGCACATTTATGCACGTTATCCAGAGCCCGTGTGGTATTTCAATTTTGCAGGTTTATATTTGACAAAATATGTTGAGTTTGTGGTAGGTAGGTGGAAGGACGTCTGAGGAAACGTTATTGCAAAAATGCGTACATGAGTACAAAATAAATTTACTTGCGTGAAAAACAGGGTTTCTTGCACCATTAACATCTCTTCTGCTCTTCTACCCAACATGTTTGGCTTGGCACCTTTTGCAGCACAGATGAGTCTAGCTAGTCAAGCTACAAACAAAATTTTGAGCTAGCTGGATGCTTGGATGTAAAATGTGGAACCAAATGTGTGTGTCGGTGATAAACTGTTATCCAGACATGTACATATAGGTCATAAGTATTGGCACAAAGGATAGAGTTCCCTAAAAGCTAGAGCAGTTAGCCAGGAAGCCAAGAACGGGGAGAAAGATTAGGGGGAGCCTGGCATGGGAAAAAAAGTAACGTCACTTTAAATTCAAGCCACGTTATCACTCCTTTGGTCCAATTGTTCTGCTGTTTAGATTCCAGTAGAGCCCATGATATACTTCGAACCTGTCTCATCGGTGTAGCAAAACCATGCTCAATACTGGAGCTTCCTTACTCTAGCTTATTGGAATCCAGTAGTTTGAGATGTGCTGTTGTAGTTATCTTCCAGAACGTTATGCGTTACATTACAAGTAAACTTTAGTGGCATTGTCGGGTGTATATATACCAAGCTAAGCTATTTACTTGACATTCCCCTGCTTCTCTCCCGAGAAAGCTTTTGTATTTTCTCTCGTGCCAATTGATATTTTAGACTTGGGCCCGTCTGCAACTAACGTAACACTTAACTGCCTCCCGAATCCAAATGTGAAGGGAGGAACAGACAATTGCAATTCAGATGGATTGATACCACGAGATCCCTAGGTATTGCTCCAAATAACGTTAGTTTTGCACAATATTGTGCACGGTGCTGTCCGAAGTACACACATTATTGCCGCGGTGAGCTTCAAAGGAAATTATATGAGTGTGTTGTTGGGAGTTAGGGAGAGCATTCCCCTTAAGCTTAAATCAAATGGAGAAGAATCGAATCGAAATATGTATATACTGATGCTTCCTCTGTGGATTATCTCTTTGTCCATGTTTTGTATATATCATGTACGTTTCTGTATGCGTATGAAAATATAGTGCGCATTCAAGTAGGACTTTACGCTGATCTCTCCCCGGCCAAGTCATTAAATTTAATTTTCAATTTCACAGGTGATGTTCTTGACTCGAAAGAGGGATTATTGACCTTCTTTGTAATGAAGTTTCAGTAAAGATTGCTTCAGTTTGAGATATGGTAAAAATGAAGTGATAATTGAGTTTAGAGCGCATAGTTGTAATTGAGAACTACAGTTTGAAATGTCCAGTGAGTGAGCCACGCTTCAAGTAATGAAATGCAACGACGTGCAGTGCTACGTATGTTTGTTTGTAACCAATGTTTACTCCGTTTCTCTCAACTTTGAGAGGAGCAAAACTAGGAAAAACTTACACTGTCTTTACGAACCCAGCATAATGAATTGTCTGTCATTCTTTCAAAGCTAGCAAAAAAAAAAGTTGAAAAAGCCATGTGGACTAAGTACGTGTTCTTCGTATAATATTTATGTACGAAGGAAGTAAATGTATATACGTGTGTTTCTTATCCTATCGCCATCTCATTTTGGAAATGAGATTCTGTTAAGTAGCAAAAAGACGTAAAGTGTAGTGAACACGTAAAAGGAAAATTGGAAGGTATAATCAGCCAAGAGACAAGAGCCACTTTTACTTTTTGCTTTCTCTATACACACACACAAGTTTCACACAGGACATTCTTCTTCTTCTTCCTAGAAACGTGTATAGCTACACTTCTATCATCATACAGTTTAAGGACCATGGGAATGTAATGTGAGACACTTGAGTATCAGTACACAGCACGAACTCTGTTCTTACAGCTTTCACTATTTATTTAGTTGATTGGTAATACAGTTTACCCAAGGTCTCCTTCTATTATCATTGTTGTGCATTAGGTGATTCCGCTTAACAATCTTGTTACGTGAAACTACCAGCGGACACTTGATAACTGCAGGACAACTAAATTGTCCAGTATCTCAGCAAATATACATTGGTTTTCGTATCAATTACATCAGTTTTAGTGACGAGAGAAGCTCACTAAAATCATATTCTCACAATGCCCTCAATTTTAAAAGAAAACTCCAAATTGCCATAATGCTACCTCATCGTTTAATTGCCTTGTGTGTTGCAACCATATTTAGAGTAAGATGCTGTTTTGTATAGGTAATTTAGTTTTATGTAATCTTTCTAAATTACTGGGTAATCATGTTTCCATTCTCAGGGCTATATAACATGCATATAGTTTGAGAAATATTTATGAATGAAATGCCACCACCACACTATCTTTGGAATACAGTACATTAAGCTTCATGGGATTACAGGCACTCATTACATTCATTTATTTGAAATGTAGGATGGAGATCGTCTAGAGACCTGAATTTACAACCTTTTCCTGTATTTCCACCTCGCCTCTCTTTTTCACGGGAGTAAATGCGTGAAATGCATTTTATAATCGCGTGATAACATGCAGTTACATTAGTTTCTTTTTCGTTTCTTTAGCCAATGCTTTATCTACCTTCTCACAACTCTTGACTGCTATTTCTCTTATTAGTGAATATTATTCGTTTTCTCTTTTACTCTGCTCATTTCCTATCCCTCGTAGCCTACTACACAATTCAGAACATTAGAGATCGCATCAGACAAAGTGAAAGGCGAAGGCACGTCGCCTTCTCACACACACACAGAATACATTTGGATTTTGTTATTCTTCAACATTGTAAAAACTAAAAAGCAAGAAAAAAGGAACCTTCAAACCGCCTTACTACATGGAGCGCGTGCAGGAGGAGTAAAGAAAAGTAGATTGTATGGATGTAAATCCCTTTATTGTAGTTGGAACAATAGGTTGAAAAAACAATATATGTACATAGAAATCACCATTACAAGTAATATTGGAAAGCGGGTGTAAACATCCAAGTTGAAGCTGGCAAGTAGAGAAAGTTATATTATATGTAGATCAAAACAAAAGAATGGGAAGGGATGTACAAGTGCACACGATTTTTATTCAAGTTCCGTTGTAATATAAGTTCTTGATACTGATAGATGGTAAAACAAGAAAGCATACGATTTCAGGTTTACTACACATTACACAAAAAAAGAAGCTCCATGCATCATGGTATCTGGTCCGGACTATTGATAGAAAGCAATAAAACAGAGGGAGAGACAAATCCCATTATTACTACTACTACTACAACTGTAACTGAATAGACAACAGAAACAGAAGGAGTATAATGTAACCCTGTTTTCGTCGACGAAGGAGAGAAATGAGGGAGGAAAACAAAAATAAGAGTAAATAGATTTCATGCAAATGGACTGTGAGAAATCATTTGTTTTGTTCTAAATCACTTTCTCGTTCCAAAAAAATGGTCTCCAGTTCTTGGCTCTGCCCTTTCTAACCCTTTTCTTTCACTTTTTCTCTCCAAAATTGAATGTGACGGGAAAAGGAGAGAGAGTTGAAGCATGTATATATATTGGGTAGACTTTATTTTTTTTTGTCAATTCAAGGTTGTTTGATGTCCAAAAGAAAGTTGATGATGATGGAAAAAGCTGATAGAGCAGTGAATCAGGAAAAGAGGTCCTATGAAATTTAACTAGGCTAGGTAAATAGCGGAGCACACAATCTTGCTTCAATATTTTCCAGATTCTTTCAACCAAAAAGTGAATGAAGTAAATGAACCATGTCAAGACTGATCATAAAACATTCTTCAAGACTACCTGGGAGGGCGAACATGTATCCAACAATACAAAAGTCTAACAAAATATTACGTAAAATAGCCTTCAGCAGAGCTCAAGCAGGAAACTAGTCATATAGTCAACAAAGCTCGTTGTAATATATGGACATTTCTTGTTAAGGTAAACAGCTACCTTGGCAGTTCAAGAAAAAATAGCTTCTAGTTCAGCCTATCTCATCTACTTCATTTTCAAAAATAAAAACTAATTGCGTTTTTATATTATAAACGCGATAGCATTAGCTCCGCTGTTAATGCTTATTCATTCCACTCAGCTCGTTTATGAACGTAAAAAGCAATTGTAAGCTTGTACACGAGAAACAAGCCATATCGCAAGTTTTATTATTAAAAACATTGTTGCTGAATGAACATCTTTCTTCTAGTAATACAGGTATAAGTAATAGAAGTGTGTAGAACTAACCCGAGCATAATTTTATAGCTGTTGGATTGCATGTCGTGATAAAGAGTCTCTCGATATAGGTTTAGAATTCAGACCAAAATATTTCTTTTCATTTCCTCTTGCCACATTTCATTCGTGAATTCCTTCATTAGGAATCCATTCCAATGTCCTATTATTAATGCCTTGCATTCTGGTCTATTATTATGATTATTATGATTGCTATTGTGTAACGGTATCGTACAACCAGTTTCTCAGGAGCAGAGTAACGGAACAAAGTACATTCAAAAATTAGGATTGCTGCACAGGTGTATGGAAGTGGAAGTCCACACGCCTTTCTTTTTCCACCATTTTAACCAAATAGTATCCACGTCCATTCCAGCTCATATCGCATAACATCCACATCATATCACCCGTTCATCCTCATCTCGTATTCTTCCCATCGAGATCGAGTGTGGTCTCATTTAATTATTCGGCTACATACTGAATGAAAGTGAAATTAGTGTTTACTGGAAATTGGAATAATACACCATGATTTTGCATTACCCTTTCCAATGTAGCAAAACGAGAGGTATTCAACATTAGATTGGAAACATGACTATACTAACAAACCGAGCGAGCAATCAATAAGTATTTACGTACATGATCATTAACTCGTCTAAAACTAACTCGTGAAAAAGCTACCTAATACGTATATGATGTTCTTGGAAACCGCAGAAGAGTAATTTATTTTTTATTTTTGCTGCTGACGACCGATAATATCTTTTTGCAATATCAATAGCAAAGGATGTTTGGAATCAACCAAAAATTTATTATTACTCGTACATATTGTTGTTGTATACACAACTGTTTTATTATAGTTCATTCTTCTGATGCAACAAAAAAAACACGTACTAACCACACTCCACTCCCATACAACATAAACGGTGCATATTACTGCTCTTAACATTAAGACAAAGCTGAAGTTGTCTGAGAATTAGCAGAAGAAGCCTGCTTGCTCGCGAGTTTCTTCTATTATAAGAGATGCAGACGTCTGGTTGCATGTGAACTCTCAATAACTACTGCAAAGTGATCTACATACATATTGCGCCCTCATACATGTTATGAATAATGAAATAGTACTCCCAAAAAAAACTTTCTCATTTCTTCCGACCAACAGAACAAACCGACAATAAGGAAGTTCGAGGCGGGCAGATGAAAGGTCGTTGTCTACACAATGCATATATTTATGGCTATTTCAAATTATCTTGATGTGTTTTGGGTATTGTACTTTTTATGTCATACCCAAATTCGCCAGATGATTACTCTACGATAATAATTCGTTGAATGTTAAATCCTTAGTGAGCCGTTGCATATGCATACCTACATCATATAACATAACACACAACATACCGCTGTTATTACAAACGACAGAAGAGAGAAAGTTACGCATACATACTTTCTTGATGTTGTGGGAGTTGTTATTGACGCATATATGCTATATATATAAATGCTATGGTATCATAAATAGGGCGATTACTGTCCTCTGTCCCATCACCCATCGAACCTGCTTTGTGTCGTTGTCGTTGATGTTGTTGTTGTTACTCGTAGAAAAGTTGTATGTGTTGTGTTACTCTGATATCACATCACCATGTGCCGAGAACCCATAAGCATGTAATGGTCATTGCTCATAATAATAAGCCATGCATGTTAATGATCATGAATGAGTGCGTTTGTTGCCTTTTTGCTTCGTGTCGGAGTACGGTTTATATGTAATAACTGCACGCATGCGAGAGGACATGAAAGAAAAACAAGCTGTTCCCAGTCATAAAACTTGTGTCGCAAACACCATTTCAAGAGATTATATGTAAATTCTGCTGAAGTACTTTTGTTATTATTACCCTTACTTTTCGCATCTCATCATATATACATCTCCACCTTTGCTACCAACATAACATCATCCGAAAACTAGCACTCTCCTCTATTTATACTTTATTTCATACATGTTTTTCTTATTACTTTCCAGGGCTATCTTCAGATATATACCTCGTGCGTGAAGGAGTTGTCAACGAGTATGCCCTCAATTTCGTGGTCAATGTACCATCTCAAATTGAGAAGTTGCACTTTTCCTGGCAGTCTCTCATCAAGAAACCGGTAAGTAAAACTTCCTCTAATATTTAAGTGTTTGCTCGTGTTTTCTATCTCTCTGTTCTATGTTTCTCCCTTCTCGTTTTCGTAATAAACTATGAAAATCAACGCGCTGTAATTTATACACATTACAATTACGCCCCACCAAGCAATTTCAATTAACTGTTAATTAAACTTTTCGGATGAAATGTTTGAGCATGTCAACAACTGTCATCTTGCTCAATGTCCTTATACTTGTCAATCGCGAGGAGAACATGAACACTGGATTGAAAGTGATGAATTTATAAACTCACACAGTGAGTTCTGGGTTTAAGGAAATCAATATCTCTGCTGGTGGAATGGTTAGCATTAATATTGCAGGGGAAGTCGTTGTTACACAAGCCATTTCTCAGATTCATTAGGGAGAAGAATATGGCTGGAGTAACATTATCAAAACACGACTTACACCACACCACGACGGAAGGAGTAAAAGTCGACAAGTCGAGGATAGCTAGGAGGATGTTGACGACTAAGTAATTCTTTTGTTAGAAAAGTCTCTGATTCTTCCAAAGCTGTATTCATTCTGGAAATCTGATTTAATTTAGAGTCCTGTGCTAACAGTACGAGTTTCTACGCACAAAATAGAGCCTAATATACCTATAAAAGACACGCATTCAGAGTGCCGGTTATTGCAGCACCAGCAAGTAATTTGCATAGTGGAGCAAATAATGCTAAACAGGGAAATCCGAGCTCATTCATCAGACCATCCGTCTTAAGTAAGTTGTGTATATGAATGAGCCCCATTTACTTTTATACTTATACATATATTGCTCCTCCCTTTCAGCAGACTCTACGTGAAAATGAGAATATATGGTGTATGAAGCTAAAGTAAGTGAGTACACATTCAACTCCATTAAAATCTCCATTCACTCGCTTACACTTTCACATACAAGAGTCATAGTCTCCAGGTCCGGAAGGATCATCAAGCCTACCAAATCAGTAGTGTACATACAATGCCTTTGTCCGTCAAATGCCTTCATTCATTATCCATCTCTTGTGCTGACGGATCGAGGAATCAAGCGTATGGTCCTGTCTATGTCTGCACCCCGGGCGGGATTTCCCCTTATGACTTTATATATTCTCTACATTTGCCTACTACTAAAACCAGTTCAATCATGAAAAGCATTATATCATATGTCGAATATGGGATGTGCAGCTAAAGACAACCCATTGACGAAGTACAAGGATGAAAAATGTCTTGCATGAATATAGACACACTGGTTCTCGCACCATATAAGCGACTGATTTAAAAGTATATCTAAATTCATTTGTTAGTTCCGTAGGCTTCTCAATTTCATACTAAAAGTCGAGTTTCTGGATACACACTAGCTTTATAGAGTAAGCCCTACAGGAGTCAGATTTTCATTTCAAGCTGGAATAAAATGTATTTGAGCTTTCGGTAGCCTGATAGGGATTTTGTTTGATCCATTTACGTACCCTCTCAGTTTTGAGCTCAGCTCGTATTTCACTTTACTTAACAACATTATGACCGATGTCGTGTCCCCTTTGCCACCTATACGATACATAGAACGTACATGTTGCCACCTTAGATTACTGGGGGTTTTACATTTTTTGTTTTGTTTTTGCTGTTCCAAGTTCATTTCAAATCATTTCATCCCTAACGTCAAGCATTTGTTTAATGTATGAGTAGTGTAATATGAAAAGTTATTAGCACTTTCACCTTTTATCTTTGAGAACTGTAAGTAAAAGTTGTAGCAAACGTCTTTGATGTAAGCTCGTTAATTATTTAATCAATTAGCAGCAATTTAAATACTTATTCATAATTCTCATGTAGACGAGCTTTGCCAGTTCTAAAACATTCTACTATTCATATTTATTTTGAATAATGATTATTAATGTATATTAACATAATATATGTAGTATTTCAGCTGGAAATAATGGGATGCGAATGATGCGATGGATGAAACCAGATACTACTTTATCGTGTTCATCTGATACATTAAAAATTTATGGCCACTGCTTCTCTTGCTTTCACTTTTAGAACTAGCTCTAAATATCCACTCACTCATTTTAACATCATGCAAATGTCCATTAGTAATCTAATACGCATAATTAGTTGAAAGTAGATATGATCATACAAAAATGTAATATTAAATAAACTGAAAACGGCGCATAATTTATAATAATTTCAAAATTCACAAGATTCTCACTTTTAAAGATCCTTTGAAGTACTAATTTATGCAGTTTATGAGCAAGAAGGCGCATCAAATTTACTGCTGTGATAATTTGTTGGAAGCAGGTACGAAATTCTTGTAGTCCAACGCTTTGTTCACTTGCGTTTTTAAAGAAAAACCCCGAAAACCTATGGAATCTTCCCTGCTAATATACTTACACATGTGCAGCCAAACTTTTGGCTGTGCTGGTAGTCATTGCAGCATGTACCTATTAAGTAAGTACGACCATAATGGAGAACCAAGTTTTTGCATAAATAATTCAGAAACACACGTATAAACGGCTAAAAATGGCTCATAATAATTTCTTTCCCATTTTCTCTTTGTGCTTTTAAGACTTCTCCTCCATTAATATTACGGAAGAGGCGACTTTTTACTTTGGGAACTACCTGCCTATGCATATGTATATGTATACGCACACACTAAAAAGTAATATTCCAGCGTATTATCGGTTATATAGATCTTCTCTACAATGTTGTAATGAGGTCAATATAAAAGCACTCCTGTCACTTCCATGTGACATCTAGGAGCCCTGTAGCAAAAGGAAAGAAATATAGCCCATTGGAATGTAAAGTAAAGAAGTTTCAATTCTCATTCTCTCGTTGCACAACCACCATCAAAGCGGGTCTGGAGAATGTTCCATAAACCATACAGTATAGCGAGTAGTACGCGCATCTTCTGAATATGTGTGAGGAGTGAGCAACAAGGTCAAAGGTTGTGTTTTTGGAGCACATACCATTTTGCAAATGCACACTTTCATGCGGCAAATTACATGTAGTTCCATAAAAAACGAGCATGTTAAAACTGAGATGCTAAGAGCACTTACTCATTCCAGTTTATGGTCATTGCTTAGGTTTCCTTATGCTGGTGGAGTGCTTCAGTCGATTTTCCCAGAATGCATGGAAATGGCGTGAAACGATAGATATTAGTGCTTTACCACACCATACCACCACCACCACACGTGTGAAACAACTTTTTTTCTTCCTCCTCGACTTTCTCTCTATTTCGCTCTGAGTGAAGTGACTTACTTTTCTGTCCTTAAGTAGTTTCGACTACTCGTATTCTTTCCAAGCTTGCTTTGAAGAAGGAGCTATATATAGGAAAGGAACTCTGAAGAAACGTCAACTAGGTAGATTTACATTTTTTCCTATTGTTGACTCCTTTTCTTGAGTCCACTTACCGGTGCTTCTAGCAAAATACGACGGGAATAAGTAAGCAGTCAGTGCCAACAGGAGAAAAATAAGCAAAAAAGAAAAAAAAATATCTGAATGCTTTTCTTTGAGCCTGCTTTGCGGTTGGTCTAAGGTGATGTGTGTGTTAGTTTGTGTTTCATGCTAGAAAGTCACTTTCTTGATTCATCATCAGCAATTTCATATACACAATAGGATTAGGTCCGGGTATACTAGCTCAATAAGGTTATAAGATTGAGTATTATATATGTACGTACATCTATACATTAGTAAACACGCGTGTAATAAGAATGTTCAGTCTGATTTTTTTCTCTTGGTGTAATAATATTTAACTTTAGCTGTCTGAAGGAATGTTTGCCTTTAATAGAAGTTGGAATGGTGGATTTCAAGATTGAAAGCAACATTCTTGAAATATCTACACGAGGCAGAGACTAATGAAAGTGCAAGATTTTCTCGCTTCCATTCTCATATGAGTATGTGTATTAGTTTCTTAAGAAAAGGAAAGTACTTTTGCTTTCTTTTTTTTTTTGAAGAAACAAAGTTCATATGTTTGCCATGTAATGCCTTTGCATGCTGACATGAGTGAAATAAATTAAACTAGCACGTAGATTAGAATGTTTCTACATTACATGTGTCCTCTCTTGCAAGGTTAGGCTTGCTATAGTCATTTACTTTTCTTTGTGTAATATTGAGCATTTTCTAGACTTGCGTTTTTCCACACAGGTGAATTTTCTCTGTGTATATAACTGAAACTGAAAGCTGGTTTTATTACCTGACTTAGTTGGAGTTGGAAATGAAATGCCCACCATGACTAAAAACTACGTACACATATACATACATAAATGCATAGTTAAAAATATATATGGAAATGGAGTGAAAGTGGTTCGAAACATTTGGTGGTGGAGTAGCCTTGCTAACTAAACTAATAAGTGCTACTTTAAGGCACAGACGGATATATGAAGAGGGATATTTCGTGCAGCTAATGATAATTTGCACAGTCCTATGGAGAGAGCAATACAAATAACTATACTGCGCAGTCTAATACCCACGCGCCTTGGTACATACAATCGGATATTATGGACTACAAAACCCCTATTGTTTTGCTTTTGTTGAGAAAGAGAGAAATTGTTGAGGTTAGGGGGCAGGTTATAAGTTTCAGTTTTACATGCTTTCTCTTCTCCACTCCTCTATATAGTTTGTATCCTTGAGAAAGTGGAGATTAGTTTGTTTGGGTGTAAGCCTTTTTGAATTTTCTTACACGTATATATATATATTTATTACATTCAGAGTGTGCAACTCTTCTTGAGGCTGTTTTATTATCCACAACAAAGCTACTCTTTCTTTTCAAACGATACAGGAGCGGGTTTCATGTGGTGGTGGTTTTGGTGCCAGGTTGAGCACCTTTCCAGTATTTATGACTAGTAATTAGTCACACATAAGCATGAGCAATATCCATTTCCCCCAACAGACTCCACTAGACGCTGTAGAGTAATGACGTAGATTATTTTATTGTAACATGAATAATTATGATTTTCTGCATTTATGATATTGCTTTCGCTTTCCCATGAACATGATGAAAATGCGGTTTCCTTCGTGGAACAATAGCTCCAGAGGTAAAAGATTATTCGCAAATAATATGAATGTTACTTAAACAAACTGCGATAAAGAACCCGTCAAACTGATGTCCTCATTTAAGTTTCTTGCTGACTCGTATATATAAACCAGAGTTTCTCTTGAGGAGTGAGTATAAAAGTTGGTTATGTATTTGTGACATGAACTACATGGTTTAACACTGAAATGAAGTTCTTATGGAAAGGAAATCTAAAAAAAAAATGAAATTAGTCTTGGAATTCCCAAGTTACCATTTTTTCATGAAGAAAACAATCCCACCCACAAACCAACACCACTAGCATTTACTTCCACGCAACTGAAGAAACGGTGGTGTGGTGTGGCAGGGTGCTATATGGTTTTGAAGACGAAGCGCTAAATTTTTCGAGAGACAAGAAAAAATGGGCGAACTTTTTATTTAAGCCCACGAGAAAATGTGTACCACTCCCTTTGCCTTTTACTGTTATAGTAATGTAGATTGTAGAGGCAGAGAGGAAAGTAATGGTATTTATAAGAACAAATTCTTTGTGCACCAGTGACAACTAGATTTTTCGAATGCTTCAGTCCTTCTCTTCTCTCATTCATTTGGTTGACTAGGCGTGCATAAAGTCACAAAAGAATTGAAGAAAACAAAAACGAATTGCACTCATTGTTACATTCATTTTATGTCTGTCTGCTAAGCGTCAGCTTGCTTATGGTAATAGGAGGGTGGTGGCTGTGGCTACTGTTTAAGGAATTTAGCGCACGAGAATAGTATTGAACAGTTGCTTTCTCTCAGTTTTCTTTAAAAAAAACTAAGAGAGGAAATATATGTATGTGACTCTTGTGTAATGTTTGTTTCCGAGGGATATTCTTCCAACCATTTTGTCCCCCTGCTGGATTTTCCAGTGCTTACCCTTTTCTCTTTAGATTTGATTTGTTCGGAAGAAAGTTGGAGGAACTGAGAGTGAGAGATTTTTGTTTCATTGGGTGACTCTTTGAAAGAAAAGTACTCACGACGGTGGGTTTGTGTGGTGGAATGATGCAAAACTTGTAGCTCTGTCAGGCAAGGCGAAACTTTTTTGAGACAGCTTAGAATTGAGAATGTCGACTGACGATGAGGGAGGTCTTCATTTAGTTTATTTCCGTAGGGAAAATAGCGCTTTTAATCACATGTATGTGAGCGTAAGTAAACGAGATGGATGTATATTATACACGTGTCATGCTGAAAGTCGTGTAACAATCATCAATTAATTTAAGTTTTCATTTGTCGAATAAACTTGTTTGTAATAACGTAGCACCAGAAATAATGAAAGTTTGGTTTACAACCAATGACTTCAGCAGGTAGCTTTTGTGTGGTACTTATATAGTATTCTTATGCAGAATAGAAATATTTGTATACATACATGACTCCATAGGAATTTCGCTGCTGCCACGTGGCAAAGAAATCAAAACAAAGAGTAGCGCCAGCGCCACGCAAAATCCACAGTTTCTATTCTAATCCTAACAAAACTGTTTTTCTTTGTTCTTACGAGTGCTTGTGGTAAACCAGTAGTCAAATTGGAAGTATACGGTTGTAGCGAAAGGCTTCGTAACACCTTTTTCGAACTAGCTTTGAAAGTTTACCACAGGCGAATTTGATTTGTCCTCGTAAACATTTGAGATATATAAGGATGGTGTTGGTGGGAAAAAAGTAATAGTTACAATGTATGAATATGTTCCATCACGAATGGCTGACGGACAAACCTCATACATTACAGAAATACAGCATCCGCTACATTCATTAGTGACTGTTGCTGAAAAGCAACGTCATTTCAACCAATAAAAGTTCTATTCATGTATCCATTGCTTCATTCATCTCAAATCATTCCTCACCAAACGAATGGTGTAGCAATAAATGAGCTGGGGGAAAGTGTGAGGTTTCCTTTGAGTTATGCTACTATATGTACTCACATTAGAATATACAATATCCATCAGGTAAATCCACAAACGACAATGCTAGTAGCTGTTTCATCTTCATCTCTTTGGATTGGTATAATATAAACTTGTGTTCTTTTTTCTATACGTTCTTCTCATCTCTATTTTTTTCGTTTTCCTTTTAACTTTTTGTTGTTGAGGAAAACGTAAGAGTAGAAGTTTTTTTTTTTTTCTCATCCAAATAACAAAGCGCCTACAATCAACCTTGTTGTTGGTGATGCTAGGTGAGCTGAAATAGAAATGTGAAAGTAGACAAAGGGACAGAGTAATAGCACAAAGACATCAAGACGAGGAGTAAAGAAGAGGCTTAGACTAGGATTGGGAATCCATTAGTCGATCACTTCCTTTTCCATTGTTTAAGTGAGCTCTGCTTTTTATCCTTTTTTCATGACTTGTATAATACATTGTGTGTATATTACACAACATGCGAAGCCATCAAGAAATATGTACGTGGGTAAGTAATACACGCACACGTGTGTGGGTGGCTTTCAGATTGAGACGGAGACAAAGATTTCATGTTTCTCTGCTCCACAGTCAGAGATTAGACTCGACTCTAAATTCCGTATCTCGATCTTTGCTGATTAAGAGTCAAACTAAGACGTTTCTTTCTTCATCCTTACGCAAATGTTTGGAAATGATGTACTGTCGAGTGGATTCCATTTCCTTCCGTATGGTCGTCGTACATATATTTATATGTATATAGTCACTGATTTGGATTGTGTAAGTAAGCCATCGCAGAAATTCCAAGTAGTAGCAGATGAACTTTCGAAATAACAGCTTAAGCTGCGTCAGTATACCTTTGACTTAGGCTTACAGCTGCCTGAGAAACGTATACAGATTGGCTGGATAGTTTGGTTTGGTTTAATGGTTACGTTATGCTATTATTACTGCAAGCCATTATTATGATCATTGTATAGTAGTGACTTGGTAAAATGAAATACAAGGGTTTTGCTAATGGGTAAATAAAGGAGCTTAATGTGGTACATGACTTACGCAAGCATTTTGTAAAAGATCTCCCTCTTTCTTAAACGTATACCAACCACCAACCAAAAACGGTGAAAGTTCTTTTTTTGAATTATCAGAAGGAACGTTGTAGCACGTACGTATCACTGGAGGAGAAAAAGGTTACTTTTCATGTGGTCCAATCACCAAAAGAAAAAGATGAGTGCCTTGGTTTTGACGAAAGCACGTTTTCTTCCCTTTATTTGGGACTATGGTGCGATTGGAATTCGTGTTCCTTTTTTCCTTAACTTTCACTTGTCTCGTCTGTATATTCTTCTTTTCTTTGGAGTTTTGTATCGGTAGCCGACATCACATCACATTTCACATAAAAATGAGCAACTTCTATATAGACTCAAATGCATAAATTGCATATTGGAACCACATTGTATTAAAGCAGTTATAAAAATGATAAGGATCTCTGACATTCTTTATTTAACCAGGCCCCATATTCAGATTCAATGGAAGGCTGATAGTGTTTGGTTTGGTTTGGTGCATGGCAAATGTATATCGATACTCTCTTATCAACTGTACATGTAAAATGGAACGTTCTTCCAAATATTTTTTTATCCTAGAGTAAACAGCAGTTGTACGAGAACTGCTAAGACCAAAACCAAGGTAAGGGTAAGGAAGGTTGTACATGAGATAACGTCTTGGTCTTTCCATTTACCATTCTAATGTATGAGTTCAGCGGAAGTAACCGTAACACTTATACCAATTCATATCAAGATAGATGAAGCATGGGAGAAAAAAGTGAAGAACCTCAAATTTTCCTTAACTTTTTAGATAATCTTTGGCAAAAAGTCGTAAGAAAGAGAAAGACTACTCCTGCTTTTCTTTCGATTGTTAACCGTTCACGTTCTCAGAGTTTTGGGTAAGTTCTAACCAACTCGAACTCGTACCAGTTCTAAAAATAAGAGTTGTTAAGATGGGAAAGGATAAAAAATGGTAGCAAAAAGTATAAAAAAAATATACACTCTCTCCATTTTGAATATATATTTATGTACATACAATATATATTGTAGATTGTAGATTCATCAAAAAAAATTGTACAACATGCGTGAACGCATGCTATTATATACTTGAGAAATGTATTGAGATACGAGTCATAAAGCTTGGATTACTTTTCATACTCTACTCAGCATGGGAAATAGACAATTTGCGTGGAGAAAGTAAGTCTTTCACGTCGATTGTGTGAGGCGAGGCGTGGAGAGGCAACGTGACTTGTAGAATCAGTGGGAGAAAGAGAGAGTGAGTGAGTGAGTGTGTAAAAAAAGCGAAGAAAGAATCAACACTGATGTAAGAATGAAGAGTACAAGCAACAAATATGCAAGTAGCTGTTCACTATTTATAATTTGATGTGCAAAAACGAAAATGCTTTTGTGGTACTAGATACAGGCCGACGTTAGTTGGATTCAAAGCTAAGTTAAAGCATATGCTGTAATGAGTCACGTAGCCCCACTATGGAACATTGAGCAATGTGGGATGTTTGTTGTGATGTTTTTTATGAACGTTTTGGGAACGTCCTTATATTACGTTTGACCAACGTTTTTGATCCGCTAAATCGATTTGTCTCTGAAGTTGTTTTTTGCTTTTAAAAATTCAACTAGTTAATGGTAACTGACCATACCACTGTTATCATCTATAATTTTCAAAACACAACTTCAGAGACAAATCGACTTAGCAGATCAAAAACGTTGGTCGAACGTAAAATAAGTACGTTCCCAAAACGTTCATAAAAAACATCACAACAAACATCCCACATTGCTCAATGTTCCATAGTGGGGCTACGTGACTCATTACAGCATATGCTTTAACTTAGCTTTGAATCCAACTAACGTCGGCCTGACTAGATATATGTAAAGATAGATCTATACCCTCGTTTTTTGGGATTGGGTGTTGTATTGGGATTGGGAAGTTTGCTTGGAATCCTTCCGCTACCCAAATCCAACACACACTTTTCTTTTCTTTATTGATCCTCAAGAATAAAATTCCTAAGGTTGTTTTGCAACCCATTTACTTTCTTTTGAATTACATCATGTCATGTTGTGTGTGGTATGCTCTCACACTATATACCGTATACACAATTTATAGGTGAATGCATGGCTATATATTAGAGGTGTTGTTGTAGACCGTGATACTTTGCAAATATAAAAAAATGGTACACAACAATCTTCTGACTGAATCGTCGCTTTATAATATTACAAGGATTTTGCTTGGTTTTTGGTGTATGTATGTGGTGGTGAGAGCAAAAATCGTTTGTGTCATGCCACGCCACAAGAGAAAAGATTTTACATTATAATGTGGCAACGATGAAAAATCACAAGCATGAAAGCATGTAATACTATAACGTAGTAAGTGAGACTAGGCTGACTATGAGTGAAATCATTTTTTTTTACACTAACATGGTTTTCATTTTGTCGACTTACCTCGTAAACAGGAAAAGTGACACAAAGTGGAACTGACACATTTTTCTTCTTTAGTCGTACAAACTACTACTACAAGAAGCTAACAAAACGAATGATTTTCATAGTTTAAGCTCCTTTCTCTCTTTCTGTCTTTTTTCCTTTCCTGTTTTTTTGTCTGTTAGTCTAGCTGTCTCCGAGAGGAATTTGTCAAGTTAGCATATTTATTACAAAAAAAGGTAGAATAAAAGGGGTTTCCTTCAGCTTAAAAGTGGTTTTCTCTCTTTATTCAATCTATTCTAGATTCATTATGAACTGACGATAGAATTTGCTGACTTTATTGCCCTCCTTCAACCCTCAAGCAACATCTCAACCCATGGACGAGTCCCACAGAAGCTGGAGACATTTCGGTAAGTTTGGCTATTTTCCCAAGCTGTCAACTCTCTGCTTTTGTGCCTTGCTCACCTCAATTATTATTCATAACGCTTTTCTATTTGCGGCCAAGAAAAGTTGGGACAGAGTGAAAACGCCAAGAGTTAAACTTTGCGACCCTACCGACCGCAACCACATGCTAAATTGTTGTTGAATATACATGTTCTGCAGGAGTAGCAGAAGCAACAACATTCATATACACACAAAACGAATTTTTAAGTTGAACCCACTAGGTAATAGAGGTTACAAAATTACGTGCAACTTTCACAAAAGTGCCTTATTCATCCTTGCTTACCAACCATATACATTCTTATGATAATATGCGGTTAGCCCTGGAACCAAAGTTGCCGTTGTGTTGTCACTTGAATGAGCAGTCAAGTTGCCTATCATCATGTTGCTCTTTCGCAATTAACCCTGCAGGCTTAGAATCTAATGTAATGTGTGTTCGTCAACCTAAGACAAGAAGCCATGTATGAGACAGCATTAAACTCTGGAAAGTTGGACCTGCGATTCCCTGCTTCTCTGTGGTTTCTTACCTTTTTCTCCTGAGATGAGAGATGAAAGTCTAATTTGAAGTTTGGTGAAAGTAGGTGTGTATAGAGTTCTTGTGAGAAAATGGATGCTGAAAGAATGAAGTCTGAAAACCATAAAATTGTTCATGAATAAAGGAGAACGTACGGCAAAACCTCTTCACCTCGTTTCAACTCATACTCCGCATACATAATGTACGCTGTTGATGTAGCTCAGACAAATTTTTACATACATATATTTTCTAGCCTCGAGCGCGCTTCTCCTTTTGCCTTATGACTATTTATTTCAACGGGGTTTCGCACTTCTAATCTTCCTAATTCCAGGCTTCTACTAATATAATGATGATGAGACAAGACGCAAGATTTGGGGAGTCAACGAACGATATCATTGGGGTGTAAAATGTGGTAATCTCGTGCTTGATAGCCTTTGAGCCAAGATTTACAACTAAATTGTGAGGCGAAAGTTATGGATTATATAATAGCGAAATTTCCATATCTGATGAACACAGCGGCACTTTGAATAGAATTTTGTGAACGTAGATGATAAAATGAAACGTATCGCAAAGGGTACTACCACTACTACTGCTAACTGGTTTTTTTCTTCGTATTTCTGAAGTTTCATGCTAGAATCAAACTAACAAATTTCTAGTCAAACTAATCGAATTAGAAATAGTGTCAAACAGTTGCATATAATAACTGTCAAGTATAGCATATTATATGCTTTATTTGAGCAGAGCGTGACAGTTTGAAGACAAGCAAGCTGCGTAGTTTCATATTGGCAACATATACAAAGCTTTGAAAGAATTGTGAGTGTAATTCATGTTGATGTCCTTTGTAGAAAAGTAGAGTGGAACGCAGAGTTTCACAGATACTATAGAAAATGTTAAAATTGACATTCGTAGCTTTTTTTATTTCTCATTGAGTGTCGTAAATATGCTTGAACGAATAGGAATGTGATGTGTGATAGTAGTATTACATGATGTTATATGATCAACGTTCTTGATTTAATGTTGATGACCTAATTGGCGTATCCATGCTTCGTTGAACTTTTATTTTAGTTTATACGACAGTAAAGGGCTATATAGACAATATTCTGGAGTTAATATTTCACTACTCTTTAAGAGCTTGCTTTATAAAAATCCCCTCTTACTTTCTTCTGCTGGTGCCAGTCAGTTCCTCTTTTGGTAGTGTAGTCTCGTAAGGCTGTACCGTATGTATTCATGCACATCCTATTCTGTGAAAGGATGCGTATCTATCTATATATGTATATATGTATTCCCAGAGACAAGCTGAAAAACAAGACATGAGAGGAAATTTAGGGGAAACATTTCAAGTTATCTTATGGTGAAATGTCATCAATCAAATATTTACGAGCTGGTCTATCTTCCGCTGGAGTTTCTTCTTTTAAGAAAGATATCGCTCCATTGCAATATTTGGAAAAGCAGGGAGCGTAACAACTATCTAGACTCTCAAAGCCCCATGCTTTATATGCACACACACTACCGCAAGCAAACAAGTCCCTCTTTGCTCTTTCTAAGAAAACCTCGCACCATAAAATAGTACCTTCGTTGGAACATAAAGAGCAGTTCAGCATAGTACAACCTTCATAGGAAATAGAAAGGGAAGCTCCTCTTTTTATGTGCTCCTTTCTCACTCAGTTTTAAATACATCTTTCTTCATTTCTTTCGTAAACTTCCTTCTTATTCCATGAGCCCAAAGAGTTTTTTTTAACAGTGTGTGTTTGTTTATCAAAGGGATGACAAGCAAAGGAACTGAGCGAAGTAGTTGAGTATTCTAGAACAAAAAAACGATGATGTGCTGGAGAACAGGTTGATGGTTGACGAACCATCAACTTGCTAAACGTAATGTCAAAGCAAGTAAAGAAAAATGCGAGGAACGAATGAAATTTCAACAGCTGAAATAACAGTGGAATATAGCAGAGGTAGTTATAATTGTTCACTCTTCCGTGTAATGATATACTGGAAATGCTCAATGTTTTCCTTTTTGGGGGAAGGGAAATGGAAATCAAGTTGATGAAAAAAAAACTGTTAGTTGGGTTAGCTGCGTTTGAAAAATTAATGAGTACATATCATTCAAGATTTTGAAAAATGAATGTTATCATTTATCATTTATGTATGGATGTTTATCAAAGACTTTTGCTGTGGAAAAACTCACCTGTCAAAAAATAACGGAAGGGATATAGAATAGAATTTTTAGACTAATTCATTGAAGATGCCTATTACGAAATATTTACGATGAACTTTGCCATTGAACCATATGCGTCTTATACTATTTTAAATGCAGTGAGTTCTGCTATTTGTTTCTATAAATTATCTTTAACAACTTTTACCCTAATGCAGTTGGAAATGTTTTGAATTTATATGAAAACTCTAATGTAGTTTATGTACACGGAGATTCAACAGTCTTTTTTACTGTGTAGCAAGTAAACTTCCTTACTGCCTCTTTCATCTAGTATGGAGTAGATACAAACAATAATTGAACAAACATCTTATTTCAGATTCACATAACATTACCATATTGTGCTGTATGTGCAGTGCCTCGTTAATGCAGTTTTGGAAGAGGAATTGCGAGATATCTTATCTCTATTGTCGTTTCTGTTTGCTTAGCCATATTTACTATGCATGAGACCTTGCAATTCATAGAAATATTTTCTTACGGAATGGAAAAACACTTTCCATGGATGTTATTCAATGCATACTTTAAGCTAAGCCTGGCTCCTCTGCAAAAAAATATAATATAATGTCCTCTGTCTCACTTTCTTCACGTAGCTGAAATTGCGGAGAAAATCGTCTCTCAACCTAAAAAGAATTTTATCAGCGAATTAAGATATGACTGCTGTCACACAATTTGAATTTACATCCAATTTAGAATTTTTTACACGATTTTTAGGTCTATTCCTGTTTGCAAAATCATAAACTACGTCATGAGATCATATCATATACAAAACATACATATATCACTTACAACCAACTTTACAGCTAAAAAAACATAATATTCGCAAATTGATGTCATCCATCACTGTATAATTCATCCGTGCTGAACTTTTTATAAACATTTTTTTTTAGAAATAAAGCGGTTGAAGAAGCCTTTTCGAATAATTTATCAATCATCCAGCGTCTTGCGTCTGAAAAACCAACACAGGACTAGAAAAGACAATTTTTTTGTCTTTTCTCCCTAGCAAAGGAGGAAGGTTTTGTTATATTTAAATCCGAATGAATGTTTGAATGTATGCATACAGTTAACTTTCATTTGCATCCATTCATTCCACATTTTGGTGTTTTTGGAACTATTTGGTTTTCTGTTTGGAAGGAAAACAATGCGTTGGGTAACTATTGCTGGTTGCACAAAACGTCATTGTGTCTAGAGCTAGAGCTAGTGCACAGATTGCAAGACATCTTTCGAGACGACAAAAAACATCTCCGCTTTTGTTTCCATTTTTAAGCTTTAGTTTCTCATCTGTGACTTGACTAGACTGGTGCATGTTATGTTGCTAGCTAGAACATCAGCCTATCCCCAAGAGATCTTTCATTCCAAAGTTATTATTCAAATTGGAAAATATGATGGTGGGACATAACAAGGCAAAGTCAACATAACAAAGACTACTTTTACTTCGTTTTTACTGAAATATAATGTGGAGCCAGCTCCTTGTGCATCCTCTCCGGATGTAAGCTCTGATTCCTATCCATTCAAATTTACTCTTCCCAGCGATGGATTGTGATTCACGTTTCTATTACTACTGTTGTGTCTGTGAATCCTAGTCAAAAAGGGAAGGCAAAATGCAAAGCAAAAGTAAAGATGAGAGAAATCTCGCTTCCCGGGGAAAACTTTTGCTTTTTGTTGTATCCGGTTTCTGGAGGGAATGAACCAAGATTTTACTGTGGCGACTTAAGAAAAGTATAACTATATGCATTGCATCATTTCTTAGTCACTTAAAACACGGAAAATCCTAACAACAGGAACCTCACAGTCTAAACTTTTCCTTGGGGAACCGGAATACCATCCTATCATACATATACACTGGAAATTATCTACCTGATGAAATGGAATAATTTTGAAAAGTATATCTTGAAGCACATCACCCTCTCTGTTTTACTTTACATTGGTTTTAGTAGCGGATAAGCTGAAAGATAAAGATTTGGCATCTTCAATAGCACTCCATAAATTGGCATGACATATCTCCTCGAGAATTTCTTAACTTGAAGCAACCAATTTTAACGAGACCGGCGAGAAATTGATAGATACGACTTATTTACATTTTCCTTCAGCTCAACTCCATCCTCCGAGATTATTCACATTTGCTTTGTTTGCTCAAGCTATACATGTACTTAATACGATATATCATGCTATCATGCACGACAACACATTATAGATACAGACATCTTTCGTACATTTTTTTGCAAGCTTGTTTACCCAATCGCAAGCAAAAACTGGAGATTGTTTACTTGCAAACTGAGAAACTGAGCGCTTGTCAACATGATGTTAAAACGTAAGCATTTGCAAAACAAAATTGTTACGCAATCTCATCTCATTGAAAGTCTTGGAAATACACACACTACAAACTTGTTTTCTATTGCTTTTCCTGGGTTGACTAACATCACTAAAAAATTGAGCTTTATTGCTGCGTGAGGTGTTCACAAAATAAACACATGTGAGCTTGATGCTGCTGTAACGATTTCGGTTAAAACCACCTTTGGAATTTCTACGATACTCTGGGGCAAACTGAGCAGTAAATAACGGGAGAGTGATATCGTGTATCGGAGGATCGGAGGAAGGAAAAGGAGAGAGAGGAATAAAGTGTGTGTCTAGCCAAACTGTTTCATGCAGTCATCCATACAAACTTGGGGAACAGGATTGATATCCCAGTATAATAGCCCTCCTAGGGGATTCCATCCAGCATAAAAATTCAAAGAAAAAAAATAGGAAACTGAAACTATAGTAGTGTTGGAGCAACAACAACTACGCAACGTGTTCCTCCTATCACACATGTAACATTCCTAAACTTAACTTTCTCATCCACGAAAGTCTGGAAATGACTGGCTCATGACATTAAGACAAATGAGTGTAACTCAAGCACGGCACAAAAAAACGGCCACTTACTTCACTTGCCTGCATTCAAACTTGAATTATACTAATGTTTTGTGTGTATCCTTATGTGTATAACTTCTATTGGCTGCACTCACTACTACTGCATCACATCGTGTTGCACACACTTTGAAACGATGAGAAACGCTACTACTTGAATTATTCTTTTGCTCGTATGATAATTCAAAAGTCCCTATGTGAATTCCTTTATTTTATTCGCACACCAACGGCGTTATATATTGCTTAGGTGGGAAAAAAACACTGGTATTTTCGGATTGTTATTGTTGGGGCCGTTTTTCGGTTTCTGAACTTGAGGGATACACATCACACGACAATTTCATGGTTGTGGAGGTGTAGATATGTAAGTATGTTATGTAAATGTCGCAGACATTCGAGAATCCTGGAATGTACTTATGATATGATGCGGTGTAGGTTACACAAAATATTGCTTGTTGTGCAGTTATACTTTTCCTAGCGTTTCTTCGCATTATCTTCACAATGCAATAATATAGCGTCCTCTTGAATTCCGAATGAGGTAGGAGAATATGTTGGGCGGGTTATTTTACGTGCTTTATCCTTTCATCTACAAGGTAATATGACGTGTAATATTTCAAATAGAATGGTTTCAAAGATTTTTATGAAAACCTCTACCAAAAACCTCTGATTTACTATGAGTGACTCTTGAAATTGTCCCTTGAAACTTGTAAATGGATGGTTGGTGAATGCAATTCCTCGTTTTGTATTATATCACTGATTGCAACCATTCAATTCAGAGAAGTAATGTGAATGTTGAAGTTGAATGTATGAAATAGAATGCCATAATACTATATATAATATGGTTTGAGAAAGGAAGAATACGATTAATTTACAGAATCTCATGAAAGCGAGCAGCATAATCACAAAATATTTCAATTTGGATTTCTTTTCTTTGAGTTGAACGGGTGGGAACTGAATAGAGACATTCCTTGAGTAATTTAAGAGCTTCTCCGTTTGTAAAGAGTTATAAGCAGAACTATAAACTACTCCATTTAAAATGGAATCATCCAGATTTGCTTTCAGTGTCCTTCAGCTTTCAATTTATTGTTATTACTATGAGGTGGATACTTGTATACTATAAGATGAGCAAGGATGAAGCAGACTGACTGAAATAGGTTGGCAAATAGGCTACATGACACTCTCTCCGCTAAATATCTTTTCCCTACTCCCCATTCATTTGAATCAAATTGAAAAGCTTAAACTGAACAGGACAATGATCTGTATGTTGGCATACTAGTAGGAAACAGGATCGGACAGATTTTCACTCAAATCTTTGTAAAGTATTTCCCCCTCTAGCTTCCCTTTTGTTCTCTTTAGCTCTAGTGTACAAGGAATCAGGAGCCCCTTTTGTTTTCTTAATGGCTCTTTTCCTATCGCGAGTCCACAGGCCAGCAAACTCGCCTCAACTATATAACTGTGTCTGTTTCAACTTGTGACCAACTCTGGAGAGAAAAAAAAGCACAAACAAGGCTGGAGAAAACTTAAATTGGAAAGAAGTAGTAAAAGTATATCGAGAGAGACGTACGTGGAGCGAGAGATGTTCGCTTTATACTTTCTTACTTTAGTGCGGAAGTTGGGAGGGTTGTATTTGAAATGTGGCTCGAGATAATAGCAAATAATGTTTTTGAGTTAGGAAGCCGAAGGACACAGGACGTAAATGGCGAGTATACTTGTTAGTTCTGGAGTTGTATGGAAGTCTAAAAGGTCTCGTTATTACGGCTTTACAGTTTACTGACCGTTTCCCTTTTCTTCGGAAGGAAACCTCGTTGTATGCACATGTTGGGGTTGTGCATGTCTATATGTGGATATCTTTGCTCTATATACAAATTATAATAGTAGATATATAGGTATATCATCTTGAAGCCACTTGGACAAATTTTATAGCAATTTTATTTGTGCGTAATATAACTTATCGAACAAGATCATTATTTCTTTGGTATCTTTGTGTATTCTCGATCAAAGAATAGTTTCGTTTCATAAATGCCGAAGGAAACGAGAAAGTAGTGAGCAGAAAAAGGACACGCAACAGCCAACAACCCGGTATAGGGATACAAAAGCAACGTACATATAGTATAGGAGTATCAATCCGACATCCTACTTTTTAGTAGTTTAGGTTCTGTCCTGTTCATTGTCTTGCTTTCCTCTATATATAATTTTCTATTAGGGTCGGAAAACCTTTAAAAGCCGATGGCAAACTTGAAATGCTTCATCTTAAACTCGTTTTGATGTAATACTGACTGATCGAGTCACCCTCAAGAGAAATGGATCCCTATTGGATTGGAATCTTACCTTTCTCTTATTAAATGGACATGCATATAGGCTATTTCTTTTTCTTTCAGGAAGATAGAGAATAGATAACATCATGGCCTGAAGAGAAAGTCGTTCACAAGCATCACACCATATATATACTCACTGCTGCATCCCTCTTTTTTTAGCAGAGATACGAAGAAGGGCATGGATTTTTTTATCAACCAACCTGCTATTTCCGGCCAGTGAAGTTCTAGTGCAGTTAAACATACATTTTACTCTAGTCTTGTATATATAAAAGTCCCAGCATCCCATTTTTACTTCCCTCCTGCTCTCCTCTTTTGTCATTTTCTTCACCAAAGTATCTATCGAGTTTGCTTTGGGCTGTTGTTCCTATCCAAAGCATTGGTTCAAGAGAGGAAAGGCGAAAGGAATATGACAAAATAAAATCTTATTTTACATCTACAAATACCGTATAAATCCAATATTATTAGAGGTTGACTGGGAGCAAGTAGTATGAAGTTGGAGGAAGGGAAAGAGTATTGGTGTAGCAAAATGTTGAGAATTTATAGAGAACGAGGAAGCAGCCAGTGGATCTGACAAGGGAATAAATGGTTATGCGAGTTCCAAGCTGTTTCTCCTCCTGTACACCACACATTGGTTATAAGTTGGTGCAAACACTAATATTATCTAAGCAAGTATAAGCAGTCACTTAAGCATTCTCACATTCTTAGAATCCTTCACTGCTTCTGTTTTCAAAGAAGTGGTGTGGGGAAGTGGAGTTGCTTTGCAGCTTTCTTACTTGTGTCCGAAAGAGGCAATCAGTTGCATTGACGGAAAAGTGAACAAGTTCATTTATTATCAAAGAGGAACATGAGCGACGTTACATTCATCAGCTTCAGTAGAAACCGATTAGAAAAATGAGCTGCTGAACAGAAATTCTCCTGCATTCGAATTGAATACTGAACAAACCGTGTGGGTGTATAGAGAGTATTCATAAGTAAAAACCAGAAATAGTCAAGGTGTGGAATTTGGAATGTTCCAAAAACTGTTAAATGAATGGGCTCCAAAACCTGGAATTCTAATAACAAAACGAAAGAAATTGCACTACTAACATTTGTACAATTCTAACTCGTAGTGTTCAGAAACCAGTTTAAAACCCGCAATGCTCCTGATTTCACATGTGTGACGCACTCATTATTGGCTTTTAATGTTCGTATATTTTGCATTCCCATGTGGTGCCCTGCTGCATTTCAAACTAGATTTTTGCATTCTTCTGAAGTTTATACATGTGTTCGCTTACATTTCTCCATTTAGTTAGTACAACATGGTTGAAGGAAAGTACATAAATATTGAAAGTAGTATTATGCAGCCCTGTATGTTATGTTATCGTCAGTCCATTAAAATGGTTCTTTTGAAACTCAGTTTAAACGCGTACGCCTAATCATAGAGTTGCTCATGCTTTTTATCTTTTTTTTTATTTTGGAAACTACTACTTTCAACGTTGAAATTGAAGAGGAAGCTTGAACTTAAACGAGCTTGTGGTCTTTTTGATGAACCACCTTCGGGATGTTAGTCCTTCCGTCCTAATTGCTTGCTTTCACTTGTTCATGTCTCATAGGATGATAATGATTTCCCTTTGCTCGCTCTCTCTCTCAGTGAGAGTTGGCTCAAAACAGAAATGTTTCGCGGTGGTGGAGATGATGAGTCTGCGAAGCTGAAAGACGAGCATGACGACTTGGTAACAAAGCTAGAATAAAAATGATAGAACTGTGTTCTATACCTGAATCATGTCTTCTTTCTCTGCTAAACACATTTACACACACATAATATATAGAAATGGGTGGTAGATCTTTTCGTGGAAAATTTTCGTAGACCTTCCGTAAATTACTCTGAAAGTGCCGACAATTTTTCGGTAAAATGGTTTCGATTTCTCTTGAGATGAGGTAGAGAGAAGTGGGATGAAAGTAGAAAGAGAGAGAGAGAGCAATTAAAACAGTGACTCGACGTAATGTGAGTAATGTAATCCAAGAGGAAATTATAATCTACAGCAATCATATTTCTAGTTGCTTTTGCACGCAGTATAACTCAACAAAAGGAATTTTCATGAAATAAATCCTCATTTTTTTCCTCAAATATATTTTAATGATGTTTCTTTGTTTTCCCCAAACTTGTACAGGATTGTGCTACCATGTAGTGGACGTCTCAGCACTGAAGTAGCTGTGATCATCCGCTTCAACTTCCACATGAAAAGTGCAAAGCACAATGCGACCGTTATTAATGTACGGAGGAACAAAATCTGCCTTACCAAAGGTAATTTTCAACTTTTACTCACTCAACATTACAATTACAACCAGCTTTTAGCTTTAATTTCATTTCGTTGCTAGCTTTAATCGTTTTATGGAGTAATTTCATTGCTTCATACACGTGTCAAACCTTCTCTGCCGTCTGCTTTTGTCGATTCTGCCGAAATTGCTTTGATAATTTGTTATCTTTAACTAAAAGCAGTGCTTTATTATATGGAAATTAACCATTCGAGCCTATAATTTCTGATAAATATTTAACTACTTGCGAAATATCCCTTTCTTCTTGGAGCGTTAACAAAAAGAGAGAACAAAATTATACGTATTTTTCTCTTCAGGTTTGGTTCATATGGTGGACTGCCAGTGGCCAACCCATAATTCTCATAGAACTGTCCAAAAATACTCGTTTAGATAAGCATCACGAACTTTCTAGCATTTCATTTGCAATATACTCTGGTTTCTGCCGCCCCTGCTCATGAAAAACATCCGACATTGCACAACTTTCACTTGTTATGCTAATAAACCGAATGGGAAAAATCAGAAATTAAAAACCCAAAGCACATCTGGAACTGTTTGCAATTCGTTGTAGTCTATGCAAAAATGGTTGAAAAGTTATGCTTTTTCTTTGTCTAAATACATATTATGCAGCATTACGCAACAACTATTTTATATTACATACATACAATTATCTACACATCCTCTTTTAAATACAACTGGAGGGGAGGAATTTTACAAAATGTAAAATCAATGCCCAATAAATTTTGCGTGGAATGTTAAGCACGTTCGGGTGGGTCAGACTTGAAGTAAAGTAGCAGTATAAAGCAAAGCAGAACCTCCAAAAGGTTGGCAACATTCGGCAGCATTTCTTATCTCAAAAGGGAATGACTTGATCGGTGAAAGTAAATGAGCTCCACATAAAACCTTGTGATATAATGAATAGATGGATTCAGGCAACAACCACGCAGAACATACATAAAGATACGAGTTGATTACTAAAACACCAATGTACCCTTAAGGTTGTTCCTAGACACATACCTATATAGACTTACCCTTGATTCTCAAATGGGAAAAGGAGAATATATATAGTTTTTCCATAGGATGGAAGGTAGGCTTAGAAAACACGATTCACGATCCGTTTGTTTTATGAAACGAGTAGATCATTTATTCTCGATGTTTGTTCCGCAAAATGGAGATTTGCAGAGGTAATCATTTTATCTAGAGTCTGAAGTTAAGACAGGAAAAGTTACTCTCTGAGTTTTTGCATTTCTCCATCGAATTGGCATGAAATATGAGGTATCAAAGATATACGAGGGGGTAGTAAAAGTTTAAATGTTTAACTTGATTCATATGGACTTGGTACCATTATCAGTCAGAAGAGTTAATCTTAGTTAATTTTGCTTGTTCGACTCGTTTCACAGAGAGAAAAGGTTTAATGGTATGTATCGGAGAAATTTTATGGCATTTTTTATTTAGATGGAATATGAAAAATAATCCGCAATCACACGTAAAAAATTTTTTGCTTTCCGAGTTCAATGGGTTAAGCTAAGAAACAGACGAAGTTGAAGGATTTTGCTACCTTTCCGTTAGGAAGAACGTGACGGTGAAACGACTTTTACTTCCCGTTTGATTTCCATTTGCAGTTTTTTCTACTCACATAAGGCTAGGCACGATTAGTAACAAGAAAAAAATGCTTTCCAAGCAAACAACCGGAACCATGAACAAAATGCACGTAATATGAAAGGAAGAGAAGTTGTAGAAAGTCAAAAGTAGAGCAGTCTGTTTTGGACACAAATGGGATCATAAAATGCTATACATTCTGCTCTGTTTCTGTTCGCCTAGGTGCACGATTGTTGTTTGAGGTTATCATGAGAAAAGCTCATGTTATGTTTGTAATGGCGTATTTCCTCCTCCGACCACAAACCTTTTGTTTGGAGAGTTAGTCAGGAAGCTCCAGATATTTACAATATTTAGTATAGTATTTATGTATATTTACATGGTACATTTGGCATAGCTATGAGCAAACAGAGCTTCAGCCATTATTGATTGGAATCGTGTACATAATATTTGCAAACCTGATGTAAATGCGGCTTATATTGTTTTATTTCATGGAAAAAGCATGTCACTTTGCAATAAACGTTTGTTCCCTTATGCTACTTTATACTTTCTTTGCAAAAAAAATCTTGAATTATAGTTGTTGAAACGGAAGCTTCAAAAATTCCAGTTTCAGCTATTACATTGCACATTCAACATTATTATGATGTTACTTTCTCCTTACATTGGAATTCATTGCCCTAAGCCTCGGAAATGGCTTTTGCTTAGATTGCAATGGCGTTAAAAGGGCTTGTTTTACACATCAATTTCCTTGTTCCTTTTTTTTGCATGCGTATCTTGAGACTTGATTAATGGATGCTTGTGTTGCTGTACGAATTTGCATGAATATTGAATGAAACCCGAGTAGTTGAAGATATACTTTATAAATGGGTTATAAAATGTGTATATTGTTGTATAAAATCATTATTTTTGATTCCAGAATTTTCTCGATTGAACAACCTACAATCATCATTAGATTCAGATGACGAATCCAAACCTTCTTCTAGAGGAAATGGGGCCGGGGGCGATGGAAAGATTGGTGGTGGTGGAAGTGGAGGCAATCCAGGGATCAATAATATCAACGGAAACAATTTCAACAGTAATTCGACACTGCTTATACTTCAAGACCCAACCCCAAGTTTATTACTGGCAGGGCTATTAGGAGGTTGTGCAGTAACAGCCTCCATAGTATTTCTAACATTTTTCATCTGTCTTCGACGCAAGCTGGTTCCCTCATCATCTTCAGACTCAAGTTGTTCTTCGACTTGTCCTGGACCAAATCTCGATCCGAATTCTATGAGCAACAACTCCAGTCCAGCTTGTCTTCTTCGTCAAAACCCGTCTGAATCTAAATGGATCACACTTCCAATGAGTCACAGTGGAAGCAGCATGACAAAGGACAATTTCTGTTCAAATAATCTTCTAGAGCCTCTCCAAGCTCAGTCACATCATCAGATTCCTCACCACCAACTACATCAACATCCCCACGTCCTACGAAGCAGCTCTCCAATGTCACGTTCCTGGAGTCGAAACTCTTATGTGACCATTGCAAGTTTTTGGAATGATATTTTTACAACGGGGATTGCAGGTGGACACCAGCAGTCCAATAATTGTCACAATAACAGTAGCAGGGCAAGTAAAGTGTCAAACTCAACTTTTATCCCTGGGAATAGAACAAGTACAAACTCAAATAATACATCAAGTACCACTACAAAAGGCTCGGATGTTTCCCCCTACGCTTATGCTCACATTTTGGGTATTCCACCACCAACACCGCCTATGATATCATCTCTAGCTGGATCAAAATTGGGCTCGTCAGCTATGAGCCAAAACCAACAGCACCAGCAACCATCTCCGCTGACAATTTCTTCACAACAACACCACCAACACCAGTCGATGGTAAATCCACATTTATTGGAATGGTACTCACAACCTCCTCCGCAACCCTGCACATCTCTACCCGGAGGTGGTCATATCTACTCAAATCATCTTTATACATTTAATCCAAGTCCAAATAATAGTCCTTTCATATCACAACAAGTTCTCCAAAGTCCCAAACATAGCATTATGTCACATATGAGTCCTCCGCCACCACCACCAATACCACCGCCAACTACTTCACCAATTGTACAAACAACGGCAAAAAACACAACGACACCAGTTGGACCTGATTGTGGAGCGAGCATTGATGGGAATTCTTCGACAGCTGGACGCTCTGGTTCTGAAAGCCTCATTCAGATCGATGGCTTCCAATGTAGAAAGAACTTTACAAAGGAGACCGATGTTGTTGAGAGATTTCTTTAAGTTTGCAAGAGAGCTCCAAAACCTCTGGACCTCTGGATATGGAGTGCTATTGTGACTACTAGGCAAGGGGTACTGAGAGAAATGCACAAAACCAACTTCAACAAATACAATCAATGACTGAAAACGCTTATAAAAAGTGTGGTGAGAAAGCAAAAAAATGGAGATAATATAAAGGAAGCACAACAACAATACCAAAAAATATTGCTTGTCCTTTTTTCCCAGAAAACTTACTAGTCTTTGGATGGGAGTGGAAGTGCTAAAGATATATATGCACGTTTACACAAATCTTATATGATATTTATCTATAATATACAATATTACTATATACTCGGTTGATTGCTATACGTGTATGCTTACGTAAGTAATATAAAAAAATAAAGTCAACCTTACACCTTACCTCTCTTTCTGTAAAGAAGAAAAAACTTTCCGTAGATTGAATGGGAGTGCAGATTTGATAGATTTGGCTTTTTTGAGAAAGAAATCGATAACTCAATCTCAATATAAAAAAAACTTTGTCAAAACGCTAGAAAAACGAAGATTTAAGAAAGTTCCCCGTCCCCTATACGTGTGTGGTAGAAATGTGTAGCTCATTGTTTAATGTGAATATTATGAATAAAACATACATTTTAAAATGTGGTTGCACGCAAAGTAAATCTATGTACATTAACTTTCAGTCATCATCAATGTGTGTTCAGGGTATAAGTACGTGTGTTCAGCGAAATTGAGTGGGCAGAAAAGGAAACAAAACGGGGTCATGCATTTTTATGTAGTGAGTAGACTCAGTTTAAAAGAAAGTAAATAAAGTGAGCATCCGGATGACTATGGGAATAATGTCTGTAAATAGGCGATATAGCTGTAGATAATTTATTGTGATCTGAAAAAACTATTCGGTATGGGACTATATTGGAATGAATGCAATCACTCAAAGTTTGTAGAAGATGGTACGGTATGATGTTAAGTCTCTTTTCTCAAATATTTTATGTGTTCCACTAATTACTCATAATGTTTTTTTTTAAATATTAGTAAAATAATTTAAGAATAATTCTTAAATTATTTTTAAGTCACTTTACATTAAATTAAATCTGAAAATCGAAATTTACTATTGTGATGCATGAGAAACAACAAATTTTCTGGTTGCACTGTATTGTCCACTATATATGTGTATTAAGTAAAAGTTAATTTGATGGTTTAATTAAATAAATGAAATACATACAAAACTTTAATTACATTTCTTTTTGACTTGGGAGGTAATAATTTTCATAACCCGTCATCATCATCAAGTATCATGCATGTCTCTTTGCTATGCAAATGCATATTAGTCAATGTAAGAAAATAAGCATCATGTACCAATATGAGTGACAGAGTTTCGGTATTTTCCTATGCAAACAGGCATGTAATCATGGCACATCCCTAAAGCGGTAATATGTCAACAAGAGAATCGAAATGAACCCAATGATGTTTGCCTGTAACAGACGATCTATCACCAAACAATTTATGGATGTACAGCAGATTATAGCCTTCCTAATGCTATTGAATGGAATAGTCAAAATGACTAATGGGCAAAACCGGAAACATTGTTTTTATCTCATGAAATTTACAAGCATTGATTGGGAAAATAGAAAACTCAACAGGACAGGAAGTTAAGTACATGGCAAGTACATATGATTGTAGGTGGTCCGTTATAGGTAAACAATTACTGCTAATGAATGGGTAAACTTTGATTGAACTAAGAGTATAAAATGATCACGAAAATTATGTTGAAATCATCAGTAAAACTTCAGTAATTCATTTGGGTGAATAAGTAGAGAAGCTTGCAGTTTTAGAACAACATTATTTCGTTGAATCCCGTACTTACGAAGAATATTTCCAGGAAATATGGCAAAAACATTGATTTTTGTGGGAATATTTGGCTTCCTTGTTGCTGCCACATTGTCATTTCCTTCGGTAAGTTTTAAAATTTAAATCATGGCGAAATTTAGTGTTAATTTTCGGCTATCCATATTTTGATAGATTGAGGATGACCAGTTAGAAACTACGGAAGGAATGCAAGGTTCCGAACCAGGAAACCCAGAGCTGGTGATTAAGAGCGACGATCTTGCACGAGGCGATTGTGAGTTTCTGTTTTCGAATCGAACTTCTTTACCAGTTTAATTAATCCGTAATTGTGAATTACCTACTGGAATTTCCAATTTTTAATTTAATGTGAAATTTGTTTTTTACTTTTAAGTGACCCAAATCGGTAATTTGTTCAACTTTTCGTCTTACTTGGTAGGGAGACCACCAAACGCGACGGCTTTCACATTTATTCCTCTAATAACAATTTTATCAGGTCTTACTTCTGGATAAAGTTAAGCATTTTAATGAAATGTATTAAGCAATGAAGCAATATACGATTACAATACTATTGGAAGTTATTAGTTCATTTTTTATTCGTTGCAATTTGTTCTAATTTGTTTGCTTCATGTAAAGAAAAGTAATTATAAAGTAAATTGATTAAAATTATCTATCAGTAAATTATTTTCTACATTCTGTAGTGATAATTATTGCATTTTAATCATTCAACGACGGCCAAGAACATTGAGCAATTGGGGAATGGTTAAGAAGTTCAAATCTCCGTAAGTAGTGTTGCCTCCTGAGTTACCTGCAAGAAAAACAAGGGTTTAATATATATTTCTTTCACATAATACTAATACATTTACACTAAGATGGAGCTCAAGCTTAAAACTATTGAAATACATAAGAAACATACCAAAGAATTTTGGTTCAGGTAGAACGTGGTTATTACCATCAGTGACTGTAGTGTTGGGATCATTTTCACTAGCTTGAGTTGGGGCTATATGAAAAATATATGATGACGCGTACATTATTAGTAAATTAAGACCAAGTAAATTAATTTCAAACTTTAAAAAATACCTGGCTTCAAATGTTGTTGCAAGTTATCCAGCAGAAGTGAGAATTCGGTTAGGTTCAGGTCATTAAATGGCAATGTGGTGTAGATGGGAGGTTGGGGAAATGATGTTCGTGGTTTCCCTTGTATGCCACCGCCAACGTTGCCACCTACAATTTAAGGTAAACCTTTAATCTCTACACGTGTATGTGTTATTGTGGTTTTACCTTTTAAATGCGTCATATTGCTAATGGGAGCATATCATATCATAACAACACGAAAAAAAGAATGACATTAATACCACTTGACTGGCCCGGTTTCCCCTGATTGAGTGTCTGCGCTGTGCTATTGAGCCAAGCCACCAGATTTTGTAAGGGCAGTTGTGGCAATTGAAAAGGAAACTGTTGTAGAATGTTACTTGATGCACCTGCATTTTGATTGCCACTATTGCCAAACAGTTGCAGAGACTGTGCCAAATTTGTCAATGCGTCTAGTGGGGCCACCGGCTGTAAAAAAAGAACCAATGTTTAATGTCAAATTTTGGTTATTGTTGATAAAAAAATTTGAAAGTGCTTTAAATATCGTTCCGTAGAAATTTGTGGCTTACCAACGTTCGTTCTTGATACGCTAGTGTAGAGCTCATAAGAGTCATACAAAAAGCGAAAATGAGTTTCAAATTCTTGGTTACCATTTTTGAAGTTTGAAAATATGAAATCTTATGAAATGTCGTGTGTGTCTATAATGTTTTGACGGAATTTCAGTAATTGCTTTCTTGCAGTCTTCAGCAAATAGTAAGCTTGTACATAATTTTGAAGCCAATAATCTCTCATTTTATACCTGTTGATTTATTGAAATTTGTATCATCATACGCAATGGAATTTAAACAATTTATTCTAAACCATTCTGTTAAATGGAGTGCAGGATTTGTCAACGTTACTAGGGGTTAATGCCAGACTTGATAATTTTACGTTGTATGCATTTTCAAAAAATTGGAGGTAGCCAATGGATTTTACCTCCAATTTTTCGGTCGATGTAAACCCACGGTGTTAGGGGTCTCCGCCGGAGTGATACGTCACCCATTTAAGCGTTAGGTTATCCACAAAAACTAAACATGCAAACATGTCACCCACCAACGCGCAACGTTACCTACCGAAAAAAACGCTACCCACAGGAAGATTTTATGATGGAGGAAATCGATGATGTTAAATTGAGTAAACAATCTGAATATTGATTACTAAATGATAGTCGAAACCTATAATATTATGCCACGAACATTTTAACAAAGCATTTTGGTCGAAAAGGTTTGATTTTGTTTCGTTACGTTTTTTTCGGAGGGTAACGCGAGTTCATGGTGGGGGACGTCTAACACCGTGGGTTTGCATCGACCATTTTTCTACAGATATATACATATATCTAAATATATCTATATATATCATATATATCTTTCATGCATTAAACTATGACTTTTGTAGTCAAGGATCTATTTTGTAGTTCACTTGAGAAAAATACAAAATCCATCTATTTCGTTGGCTTGCAACCACTTTCTATATAGCCATTTTGAATGGAGTGCAGACGTTATGTGCGTATAGAACGTGAATAGCATGCGGAAACGCTGAAAAATTTATCATTGTTACTGTTGATAATACATAAAGCGACCTTGGCCATGATAATCACAAAAAGTTTTATTAAAATGTCCTATAATAGTTTTTGTAATTTAAATACAATCAATTTGAAGAAACTAGGCATGTTTGCTGTATACAATCAACAATCACGTTTGTCTTCTTAAATTTTCCGGGATATAATGAAAAATATGTGTGACACCAGTTCTTTCCTCTAAGCATCCAAATTTTAAATCATCCATTAACATGCTAAATGTACAACTTAACTTGTCAACATTACACTATTTCAGCATTATGCATATCAACTGAAATTTCAATCTGGCAAAAGATACTATTGAAACATTTGAATGTGTTCAGTCAAAAAGCCTCCAGACTCAGACAAACCAGACAAACGAATACCATGAACCCTCGTAAAGAATTTGATAAATATTAACTCATATTTGTATTCAAAAGAAACAAAGGTTACTAAAGTAAACAACTAATGAATTATTGCAATTCATACTGACTAACATGTTCTCTGCATTACAACGTACATTTCAATTTTATTATTCATCCTACTTACAACTAATACGTGTATATACCCTACCTTCAAACTTCATCTCTTTAAATTTGCACCATACCCCACATAAAGATGGGTTTCAATTACAGTCAGTCACATTTCAAGTAGTTTCATCTGTAAGTAACAACGCCTCAATATCAGCTCACCACCTTTCATCTCTCCAATAAAAAATGATGACTTCTCATAATAATGTCCAGAAAACAAGTTTTACTAATTACACAAAACGAATTGTACAACAATTCTACACATGATTTCATCAAGTAGCATAAGGTGCAGGGAGGAGCTTACATGATATTTTTTACAATGGTAATTACTTCCTCTCTTTCATCAAATGTAGTTATATTACCGACCTGCCAACTTCACTCGATTTTCGCCGCATCATACATGACTAATCGTAAAAGTAAAATTCGGGTTGGATGCTTCAGAAATTGCGAACAGGAAAGATGAACGTACTCAGAGATTGAGCACTATGCCCCAACCAACTAGCTTGTGAAAAGGTAGGTAGATATAGTTTATATATATACAATATACCTTTGCATTATTATACCATAAGAACAATGGTAATAAAGTATTTCAAATAATTATATGAGTTCGGTCACTCTCTCCATAATCACATTGAAGCATGAAGCAAATAAATCACATACAATCTGATACTTAATATCTGTTTGCCCAGTCACACTCCAAATCCACGTTGCGTACAAAATGTATCTCAATATAAAATACGCACGCAGTTCAGGGCAGTGATTCATAACTTTCATGGACTAGATATTGTGCACGCACCCTTGACGCATAGGAACGATTTTTGATTAAACAAGTGTAATTTTTAAACTGTGTTTTTGGTGATAATTTAGAGCTGGTAGGATAAGTGGAAATAATACAAAATCTATTTTATTGACGGGCCCCTTTATATACATACATATAATCTTTCGGTCCGCGTTTTTATATTAGATGGCAGGAAGTTTGGCTGCATGTTGGAGCGAGCGGTTTCAAAAGAAATCGGCACGCACGCACACACTTCACACTCAATCTTTGTGACTGGTTGTTATTTTACATTTTGTTAATCACGAATCAGCCACGTTTTTACTGACATCCCTGACAAACAGATGATTCACACAAACTCAGGAAATGTAAGAGAGATGCATGCATATTGCAAGAAAGACAATCATGTTTTGGCTTATGTTGCATTAGGCCAATAACAAATCGGTGATTACAGCCAATTCTATGAAAAATAGTGTATTGTTTCCCATTGTACTTGTGTACTTACTTATTCTCCTTTTTTGTAAATGGCAGGTATGCATGTACTTGTAGGTCCTGCTGCTAATCAAGCTTTGGGGTGAAAAAGCAATGAAAAACATTTTTCACATGTGAGATTAGTTGTTAGAATAGGATTTGTTTGCTTATTTGCTTCTTAATGCCAGAAAGCAGCAAGAAATTAATGTCGGACTATAAGATTCCTGAGGCGACCCTCTGGCTAACTTGAGCTCTTTGTAATTTATGGCCGTTGGGTATTTCAATGGGGGGAAAATGTATGTACAGTTTAGATGATGACCATTTATGATTAGTTTTTATTGGTAATTTTATTTCCTAAGTTTGTACAAGAGAAATGATTATTAGGAGCGTAAGAATTCTTGTTTTACGAGCGATGATAAGTCATTTATGGTACCAAAGTTTTTGGCACAGAAACCTTAATCTTATGCTCTGGTCGAGAATGGGATATGATAGGATATGCTATGCTACGTCAAAACATATATGTGTCACTTCATCATATCAGATAAGTAAAAAGAATAATATTCTTCACCGTATCAAATTGGACACACCAATCGCAATTAACAAATCAGAGAAAAGATCAACGGTATATTAGCAGGTAACTAATTGTGAGCCAGAGTTTTTGACGTGAGCTAGAATCACAGTTTTCATAGTCATATTATAACGAATAGGTTTGAAAAATCAAAAACAATAAATTTATAAGAACTTCGAATATTGCTGTGTCTCTCTCGCGTGATGCCAATCAGTTAAACAAATCATCAAAATGATGACAGCCATTTATCGCCTATCAAATGAAAGGAGCATAGGTCATTTTTATGACTGGATCATTATTTATATGATTTTATGCTGCGGTTTTTATGGCACTACGTCCATGTAAAATCTAAAAGATATTCTTCAAAAATGCAGTTGCTCAGCTTAGAGTCTGAAATTCATAAACAATTTTGTTTGGTTACATCATCATTCCATTCCACTGCAACTGCATTGTTTCAATAATACAATGAGATTTTGAAGACAAATCCAACTGGATATGTCTTTACAGCAGCAACATTTATTAAATGCTCGCAGTCACTGTTATACGACCGACTGACCAAACATTGGCATTGCACAAGGAAGTTTTTGATACTGCTGCTGACAGGAACCAGTCAATTACTTTAATGTACATTTTTGCGCCGTCTGAAATCTCACATTCACACCACTCGACACTCGAGAAAAAATCAGTAATGCCCTAATTTATTCCCCATATAAGGACCTTTAGTAGACCTATTTTTTTTAGCTTTTGTAGCAACTCCTCTTTTATAGATGCAGAGCTACTCTCATTTTAATTGAGTAATTATTGAGCTCTGATAACTTAATTAATCCTGTGAGTGCACAAAAACATTTTTAGTGATTGCTCTCCATTGCTTAAAATCTTTCTTTTCACCAATGGTGAATAACGTTTTGAAAGCTCTTCTTAGCAAAAAAAGAACAATAGGGATCCCGTTCCCCGGTTATAAGATGTATCTATTATAATTATCATAAAAGATTCTTTCATATCAGACTTGTCAGCATCAGCATCACCGACTTTTTCAAAAGAGTATATAATATATACATATGCTTGCGCTCTTGCTGTAGTTTGCAACAAATAAGTCTTTCAACTTGATGAATGCAACGTGTAATGTAACATAATCCCCAGGATAGTGTACAAAAATTTCCATACGCATCCCTCCGACATGATTAAGTTATTAATAGCAATTACATTCGGCGATGATAACGGCCCATAGGTTTGGTTTGGAGCAGCCGTAGTTTGATGACGGATGGACATATACAACATACCTCTTTATTTTTTGACTGAATCACGAAAGAAGATGAGTAGAAAATAAATTGTGCACAATAATGTCGTAAGTCGAATGTACCAGAGATGAAAAAAAACTATTCTACAGTTGTAATAAGGTAAAAAGTATTGTGAAATAGACAGTCGAGATGCAAATGCAATGCATCACAAACGCATCACTTTTGTAACGTAACATGTTTTCAAGCATTGCAGAAAAAAAGTGGGTCCTCTCCTCTTTAATAATAATTAGGCTCGTTCTTTCAAAGACTCTCTTTAGAAACTGGAAACAGACAAATCGAAGAAAAAAAACTAAAAACACGATATTGAAATACAAAACTACATAATATAATGTAGCCAACAAGTTCAAGGTTTACTTTTTGACATTTACGCTTGATTTACTCACTCACACAATCAACTATAAACTTTGTGTATAAGTACAAATACACTGGGTATGTACGCCGCGGTGGCATGGCGTTTTTTGAGCTGGTGCTAGCAGGAGGGAAAAATCTTAACGGTTCTTCTATCATTTAGAATGTGTCCTCTCCTACAATTTCTTAATGATCTGGTGGAAAAAGGATGCAGGATGTAGTACGTAACTCAAGAGGAGTTATTTCTGAAGGCTCGGGCCATAGTAATTCATTTTTTATGATGTATACACATAACATACATACAACATACACACACAGCATGCAACTTGCGTATCAAATTAAAGAAAATGCAACCAAAAATTCGTACAACTGAAACTTATTTTTTTGAAACTTATTTATTTTTTCATAGATATTATATTCCTTTGGTTGGACTTCATTACATGCTGCAAGTTGGTATTACATTTGATTCGTTTCCTTTTCATTTTTAGACTGTTGATCCGTTGCGGTTTGATTCTGTATTATTGTTTGGGGTACAAATAATAAATGGATCAACCTTGGACTCCTTTCTATTATAAAATGTGGGGAAACTAGAGTAGTACCTACGCTGTAAATATGTTCTTTTATTCTGGCTATTGCCATTTTGATGAAAGCTGTTGGCGTTTGGCGTTGTGTTGTGTGGTAGCATTTTGAGCCTATTTTCATACACTGATGATAATGATATGATGAGGAGGAAGGACCAAACAGAAAAAAAACTGACGTGGACTAATATGGTGACTATCATGACAGTGATGATGATGAAAGGCGATCCTTTATGATGATCTTTTGACGATCTTACAGCTTTATTTAAGAATCGAAGCTGTCTTTTATGGTTTAAATAGTTGTTTATGTGTTACACGAGGTGGGTACAGGGAGAAGTGATTTTGCCAAAAAAAATCAAGCTACAAGCCATCAACAACCTAATTCTATCTTTTTCTAGGTTCGATGGCGATGACAGCGGAAAGGAATAGGCTTGTCCTTTTTTGAAAGGGAGAAAATACATATACATTGATATTTACTGTGTGTAAATATAAGTTGCATGGGTGCATTTTGTGCATATCACATTGCTGGCAGTATTTTTTCGACTTCACTACTCCCTCTAAATTCATTCATTCATTAGGTCAGTAGAGAGTGGCTTGAAGCAGGAGACAATACACAAAAACCATCATCATCATAAGCTTTTTTTCCATCTAGGAGAGGAAGATGATGCGATGTGCATTTTGCATTGTCGTCCACTACTACTACTCCGCTCGGACTTTCGGATTATTAGATATTGTCATATCTGCAGTTTCTGAATGAAAGGAAATCATGGGCTCTTTTGTGAAAATCAAAGTCAATGTTGTCTTTCTCTTTCCTTTTGTACAAGTCTTGTCCTCCTCTGGGTCGTGAGTCCTAATTATCATGAGATGTGAATGGTTGATACGATGGCTGTTAGAAGATGTAGCCAAAGTTTGCAAAGTGGACACTGCTTTGCAACGATTTATATGCACAAACCAAACCAGTTAGAAATATGGAGAGTTTGGAGCTTTTTTCGTTGCGTACATTGTACTTATGTATACTCAACAAACAAATGGACACAGTGGTCGTAGTAAGGATGCCTTTGATTGTTCATTCACACGTTTATCTCATCAAACTTTTTCTTAATCCATCTTTGTGGCTGTGAGTACAATTAGAGGTGATTTATTGAACATGTGGGGATAAAAGTTCGATTTAGGAGATAAAGACGTTACACATTGTCCCGATTACATCAAAAAGTCCTTCAAATTATTCTACTTTTCTAGAGATCTTTTTTTTAAACATGAGCCAAGTCATTACTTTTATCATCTTCCCATCTTGATCGACACTAAATTGCATTAACTTCATCGAGTTCTCACGGCGCTTTTGGGAAAGAAGAGGAGACTAATCTGATACAAATTTTAAAACCGAATTAACATGAAAGGAATCAAAAAATCTCATCAGAAAAGATAAGGAACAACAACAACAGCTTATAAGAAAGTTGTTTGGATGGTGAAAATCGAAAAGAGGAAAGTAAATGGGTATGTACTACTGTGTACTTACATGTGCAATGTGCATGTTATACCAAGTAATAATTATGTTATGTGTTATTCTTCTTCACTTTTTGTCCTTCAAAAATCATTTTTTTCAATCATCAATAAAAATGAGTTTGCACTACATGCACAATGCCCTCCACTGAACAACAGAAAGTGTGCCTTTTCAACGTAAAATTTCGAAAAAAAAAATTGTTTGCAAGTGAAACCAACTCGTCATAAAGTATTATTAGTCGCGTCCCAGATAGTTACAGTTTTTAAAGAAATTTTGTGGAATTGTAAAAACAGATCATTAAGGCTGTTAAAGTAATGTCTTCTTGATGATTTGTTGGGGTTTTCACTAGTGAGCAACCAACCGCAAACTCGTCATTTTTATTGCTTTTCGAATTGGCATTATTGCACACGCATGTTTCTTCTTCCCAACAAACAACCTAGCTGTGTCTCTGGGGTAAAAGAAATGGAAATCGAGCAAGAGTCAATTATTGACATTTAGATGGTTTTTGACATTTTATGTAGGTACAGCCACGGCCTGGCGCGGACCCGCTTATTTAGATGGTCTCATAAAATAGCTAATGCTCATGAATTAGAAATACAAAAAAACGCGTTTCTAGTTTTTATTTGGGGGGGATTACCCTATTTAGAAATTTGCCTGAATAATATCATTTGAAAGCTACTTCGTGCAATTTAGTTGCATTATATAGGTACTTACGCATAGTGCATTTTGTTTAGAGATGGATGTAATAGTGTATTTTATATACAAATGTAATGGGTACGCATAAAATTAAACCGCCCTTCCTTGTGAGTACCGATAAACTAAAACTGCACTACTTTTACCTGTTGTAGCGATCAGTTGCAATTTCATCTAATATTATCCAAGTTTGCAGTTTTCCGATTGTTGCTCATAGATAGTAGATTGCTCATACTATATACACATTTGTACATCTGCTGCACTTTTACTTGAGCCGTCATCAACCAAAAACCAGCCAAACAAAAAAAAATCATCATTGAATTGCAATGATTGTCCACATTTCAAATGTTGTTAACACATTGATAGCTTACATTATGTATGTACCCCTTTATTTGTTCTCTCTCATCGTACGCAGCATTAGCATAAATGTTTTTTCATCTTTAAAGAAAATTCATGAATAAAGCGCAGCTCAACTACAGGAGGATCATACAGGAAGAGCTCGGGAATACCATGAACTTGAATGAGCATTCAACAGGCAAAGCAAAAGCACAAGGTAAGGTAAAAACATTAATTTAGTTAGCTCAGGCTCAGCACAAGGTAAAAAAAAAGTTTCTTATAGCTGAACTCCTTAGTATCCTCATCCACTCAACTCAACTCACCCTCTCTGTCAGTTGGTTAAAGGAAGCACACATGGTTGTGTACTCAAGTCAGTCTTTCTTAAAGTCAAAGAGAGTGTATTCATCCCCCTTCTTTACTTTTTCTGCACTTCTTTCAGCTTTAAACGAGACCACTTAATTTTACTCTGCCAGTCAGTCGTCGTGTCTCTGAAGAGAGTAGTCACTCATTGCAAATCTCTCTCTCTCTCACTCAATCCTAACGTAACTGTTGAGAAAGCCAACTTGTAGAAAAAAGTCATATTATAGATGCATCAACCAACTCCCGACTTTTAACTAGTTGTCGCAGGAAAAGATATACACATACACATAATAATACGATGTAAGTACAAGAAATTTTGTAGACAACCGAATAAATAGAGAGAGTCTCCTCTCTGTGATTTCTTTTTAACAAGATCTTAACCAACTCACGAATACAACGTTTTCTCAAATCATCCTCAGCTCCAAACAAAGTTGTTTCTGAGAATAATTGTGTTTTTATTTTGACTTGTTTTTCCATTTGCCTTCTATAGAACTTTAAGAATTCGTTTATTACTTCGTGTTTGTATTGTAAGCGTTCTATAAAAAATCGGTTGCCAAATTCGTGCAAATTGTATAACGATTTCAATCACCCTACTTACAGCATACACACTTTACACAACAGACCGAAAAAGTTGACAGGCTCTCCTGCAGAAGAGTTAACAAGACGTCGTCATCATCAGGAAGGAGATTATCTGTTACAATGGTGAGTGACAATTTAACGGCTTATTGATAATTATTATTACTACTAATTTTTATTGCTTTGGACTTTCCCATCATCGCTGCTTGCTCATTTTTGTTGTTGTTGTTGTGTTGTTCTACATGAAAAAAATGACCGGTCGGTCATGTCAACATATTTTATATAGTTGCTAACAAGCGAAACAAAATGTTTATCATAGGATTTTTCATTGGATGCAAATGAGGTTTGGTGTGGGTCTCTCTTTCTCTAAATTAAATTTGTACAAATGAGTGAGGAGGAGTCGAAAGACAATAAGTGTCTAAATACACTATTGACATCTGCGGATTTATTGGATACATAACAGTTTTACTTGTAACACACCCACGTAAACATTTTTATAAGTTGGTCAGCAGTCAAGTTTAATCTATACCTACTATATAGCTCTCTGTTTTGAAAAAAACGGGTACATTTATTGAGATGCGCTTTATAACATTTATATACCTAATGGTAAATGAGGAAGGAGCAGCAGCATCAACAAGCATCCCATCAACACTGCACATTAGGGCAATTCCCATAATTTCAGGATTTCATGAGACAAGCTGTAATATTGCAATTGCAATACAAATAAAAAAATATCTTCGTCAAAAAAAAGTACTAAAACACAGTTTTCTTGGACTGTAAGTAAGCCACAGCCTAGTAAACTACCTAAAAGAAATTTTCAGTGGTTTTCCAAGGAGTAGCTGAGCGTCAGCCAGAAGCTAACATCCCGTTTCACATTTCCTTGTTTACAACAATGGAGGCATGAGTGCATCAGCAGTGTGACTCTCGTCACACACACCTTGTATTATGCATGCGAATGAATTGGGCATAATGCACTTGTGGTCGGTTGATACTAATGTGTTGTAATAGTGGCAGCAGTAGTGTGGCATATGTGTTGGCAAGAAAAAAAATGCTGAGAAATATTTTTCACAACTCACAAAATAATAATTGTAAATACTATGAGAGAGAAAAAAACTCAAGCGTAATGTTATGTACACACACACATGTGTTTGATAGTTGGATTTGGATATTTGGATTTGAATGAGTCAGAAAGCAAAATAGTGGCATGCATGCATAATAATAATGATAAAAATCATAAAAACTTTTTCTTCTTCTCCTCTGCGCCTGCTCTGCTCGTAGGTAATGGGATGAGAGGAGTAATATTGGTATAAAGAAGTAGCTGTGAATGTGAAAAGATCAACATAATCTCCTTGATCATGATCATAATCGTTGAATCCTCGGGCAAAACGATGGGCATGTCTAATGTACCCTATGGGAGATGTCAGAGTAATGTAAATTCACAAGTGAGCCTTTTATACGCTTGGTGTGTGTGACTTATGAATGTGTGTAACAGACTAACAAAAACAAAGACACAAGCTGTCTTTCTTGATAAGGCTGTCAATGTCACATTTTATTCTGTAGAAAAAAAACTTGCATAATAAAGTTTTTTTCTTCATTTCTGACAATATCGGTGGCACTGCAAAAGAAGTGAGGAGCAGTTAGATTTGAGAAAAAGGCTGTTATGTGGCGAAGCTTAGGCAATTGCATGATTTAGTAGAGGTCTAAAGCAAAAGCATCAGTTGCATAAAAGTGTTCTTAGTGACTTTGGTCAGCTGCAAGGTTTTAAAGAAATAGAAATACAGGACCGTGCTTCTAAATGAAAAACTTTTTTATAAAATTATGTTACAAATATGAACCATATTTTGAAGCAAAAACGTACTATAAAGAAAGTAATAAAAAATACAGCTGCAGTGTATACCGTACTTGCGCTTGAACTTTAACGTTGAATTTTAGGACTCTTAACTTTAATTGCATAGTATACCAAGCCAAAGAAATTATGTAGCAGTGGTGATTCTACAAATGAAGTGTGTGGAATTTTTGCCACTTTTGTCCATTAGCATTGCTAAACATTTTTCTTATTCCTGAAACATTTTCCCCTGAAAGTATATCTTATTGTTGAGACTTGCAAACTGCATTTTCTAAGCATTTATACACCGTGTCTTCCACATAGGTACGCAATCACACTTTACCCCAAACCATACTTCATCAGTGTAATAAACTGCAGATGTAATCTACGCAAAGTCACGGATTGATGTCAGTTCATATTCATGAATACTTCATACTCCATACATGGTTGTAAACGTTTTAGCTTACCTATTGTCCCAAAAAGACATGGATCGTTACCTCAATTACTTCCGCTGCAAACTTCACCTTTACATAGGTTAAAAAGGTTGGTGTTGATGTTGATATGTTATCATTTAGAGGAAGAGTGACAAAAACATACCCATGTGCAAGATACATATATATAAGATCACATACATACATATAAATATTAGCCTCAAAACGCCCAGTTTTTTTGGTGATTAATGATTGCGTACGTCCTCGGAACTAAAGGGTGCATGAAATTTTCCATAATCTGAAATTTAAATAACTACAAAAAAGGTTAAGGGCAAATTGGGATTTTTTTCCCATCACCTCATCTCCTCTTAAAACTTAAAACACAGTTTATATAGTTGCCTAAATTTTCAGTATAGTGCACTTTCAAGTTAGTTAACAAAGTACACATGTAAGCTGCAAGCGAATAAACGGCACTCTTTCGTCTTCGTCTCTTCCCTATTTTGGTTTCCTTTGTGAGAGAATGAGCATCCTTTTCAATTGGCATCCTCAGCCCAGAGTATAATGCGTAATGTCGGGTGAAATTCAAAAGTGAGAATAGAGTACCATCATCATCTTGTGGTTTTGTACAATATGTGTGAACGCTGACCTAGTTTTCGTAAGATAATTGAATTCCACGTCTCTATTGATACTTGATGACCACCTCAGAATGATTCTTGGTAATCGTCGTGAGTGGATAGGTTTTCAATTGAGCACTAATTAAAACAACTGATGTAAGCAAGCGAAGGGATGTAACAAGCTCTTTCCATCCCCATTCTTCAGGAACCATCATCATCATCAAGACAATTCATATTTGGTGAATGCGTGTCCATTTAAAAAAAAATTCTAGTCCATCTTCTTGCACCACATACTCAAACAACGGGCTACTATGTATATGTTAGTGAAGGAGAACCAAATATTGGCGAAATGTAAAGTTGAAGTGTCCGACTTGAAGAAATGAAATCTGTAAAATCACCCAGGTCGTCGTCGCACTTAAAACAAGTAGCATACGATTAAAAACAATGGTATGGTGGTGTAGTGCTCTTATCTCTGTCAGTTGAAACAAAATGCCGGCGCTGACAGATGAAAGGCCACAAAGTGTTTTACTTGCATCAAACAGGAATCTTATGGGAACTGGGGGATGCAGCTCGAATGCTTTATAGCAGCTATGAGTATTATATTATAATATGCTGCATATTCTAATGAATGCAAATCACAACTGGACTCCCATGTATGTTATGTGTCAGCTAACCGCATCTGAATTATCCTTACAGCAATTTAAACATCTGTATATGGGACTTGTAATTAGTACCACCTGGAGAGAAGATGCAGTATATGATTTGGTGTTAGCATAAAGAACTTTGCAAAGGAGTTAATGACAAATGGAAGGAGAGCCGATGATTTCAATTATCATTCTTGTTTATCTCTCCCACAACAAATTCCAAGAGGTTTATCCTGTCATCATCAACTTAGCATACATTCATAAAAATGAGATAGCAGGGAATAGCTATAGCTTCTTATTTCGGTACAGTAGATTTTAGCATATTCTCTATAATATTCCAGAAAATTTAGTTTCTTAGATGAGCCAAGTGATGGAATTTAAGGGTATTAGTAAGACGGATTTTGGTTTGATATCGTCAGATATTAAATTCAAATATGATGATCATGCAACAAGTACATATCATGATGCTTGCCGTTTTTCAAAGCTGATGTGTAGCATTGTGTTGCAGTTTCATTCCTTCTGGCCATGTCATCATTAGAATTGTAACTCATTATAGGATTAGATAAGATGGTGTCTGTCTTGTCTTGTCTACCAACCAACCATAATACCGTGAGGATTCAATGCATCGTAAATCATTTTTGTTCAAGATCTAAATCCCACGACACGAAGAATACATCATCTGCCATGCACCGAACCAGCTCTCGATTCGGTGATAAACCAAATAAGCGGACAGAAAAAAAGTTAGTCATCTCATCGCTCTGCGTAATATTATGTGTTGTTTCTTACGTAGGATTCACATTCACATGTGCATACTCACTTCACACGCTTGAAGATAAAATACAAGTGTGTTGTACTCGCATTCTTTCTTGATAAATCCTTTGCAATAAGAAACTTTCGTCAGCAAAGGGTAGAAAGATGAAGAATACTTTATACACACAGAAATGTAACCCTCTTCCTAAAGAGATACATTTTCAAAAAGTGCAAAGGCATCACTCATTATTATTAAATATATGACCATGCGGTTTTAACTGGTCATCCATCCTTATATATATTTGTGCTTTGCTTTTCCGCCTATCTACCACAAGCAATAACTTTTCATACTGCGCTCAATCTAGAAATTTCACGTCCAACTGACCGTAATACCCTTTTAACGAAATTTCCCATGATAAATCCCTTCATCACCATTGATCTTCAGCGTTGAATGGAACATTTTCAAATTGGAAACGACTGCTTATAATATATGAGGCTGTTGTAGTCTTTTCCTCATGTCAATCTTTGCCCCGTGCTCAAGAACTTCACGATAACTCTTTTGTCTTTCACGAGCTAGCGATCAACTTCATCGAGTACAGCAGAGGATGATGATTTTAAGTTACGAAAAGACTTCATGGTTTTTGGTGACGGTTGTGGCACGGCGTAACACAAAATCAAATTAGTTTATTCTGTATTTTTATGTGACTTTAGTTTCAGTTAGCTACATATTAAGAACATACTTTTGGTCCGTCGTCCGCCTGTCTGAAAAACTGAAAACAAGATTGCTTCAATCGTTCAATCCAAACCTCGATCTCTTCATTTGATAGATTGGGTCAAATAAAATAATAAAGCTTAAATGCTGCTTAACTAACTCAAGAAATGTACAGGAAATGCCGAAATTATAAGCCAATACATTACGTAATTCCGATTAAGGAAAGAGACATCGTTAAATTTCGATTGCCAAAGTGTACCCATCGTATCTTTGCCAAATCCTTAAACTATTTTCTAGAATAAGCCCATCCTTACTAAACACGTGGAGTCAGGTGTCGAAGTAATATACACGCAAGGCGTGTGTCCGTGTCCGTCTACTCATATTCTTTCCTACCTTCATAATTTACGACTTTTTATATGCATTTTAAGAACGATGAAGATCAATAGCAGTCGAGCATGTAGTCATAAAGGTAGATTTTTTGTACGATTTTTTTTTAAAAATTCTGCCACTGATCCTTGTTGAGAGTAATAGCGTAAATGGGATGAGGAACCTGATTGTTTCAGGATTTAAAATTTGTGACTCCAAGTTAATTTTGATGAATTATCATTTACACAGGTAAAGAGATATTCACTGATTTGGGCTAACCCTCAGATTTCTCTACACTTTTTTTGTATCCGCAAGTACATACGTTGAAACACAGCAGCGGTACAAAAAAGAAGGGTTTGCTATAGCTTTGGTCACAATTTCGTTGATATAGCTGTCTGAATATTTCACTGCGAGGTGGACAGAGAATTGACGTACGAAATCTATGGAACAATGGAATTTATAAAGGATTGCTTAAATGAGACAATAAACAATAAATGCTAAACTTCAACTCAGATCCGCCATGTGAACTACAAAGGGATAGGAAATATTATTCAAATGAAACTCATCTTTAAAATTTGAATTTAAGATCAAGTGAAAATCCAGTAATTCCCCTGGCTCGACCTATCCAGTGTATCTTTTTGTAAGCTGTCTAAACCTTTTATACGACCGGATGAAATCCATTCATTATCCGTTCTGCCAGTTTTCTCTCTGTTTCTTTTTGTTCTGCAATCAAAAAATTTGCATTTTACATTATCATATTATCATTATTATTATGCTGATGCATGCAAACAGGAATCAGATGCGCTAAGTAGTAGGATTTGAAGGAGTAAAATTCTTGACATCAGTTTTAAAGTCAAGAAGCATGTATTGCATGCATTTAAGTGGCTTGTTTTCATGCGGTTGGCAGCCAACTGGGTAAATAACATGAGCCGACTCGGACACATTATTATTATATGCATTATAGTACTTAAAAAGTCGGGTGCGTAACGCATTTTGGCATACATTTCATAATAATCATCATCATATTCTCCTTTTGTTTTCCTGAGATTAGTAAATTTTTTTCAGGTGGTGATTACTCTGCCTTTCCCACATTCTCTTCTTGGGTATCCAAAGGGTAGCCGGCCATTGCCCCTCCGTACTTGGGCCCCTCCAGGTACCTGAGCCCCTCCAGACTCGAGCCCCTTTATACTTGAGCCCCTCTAGACTCGAGCCCCTCCAAACTCGAGCCCCTCCAAACTCGAGCCCCTCCGAACTCGAAACTCTCATGATCATTATACAATTGTTCGAATCTAATAACACAGAACTAAATATGTGTACACCGTGTTTGATTAAATATATTTTTAAGCTTGAATTTAAGCTTTGTTTGAATAAAATGCTTCACCTTTACTACTCGTTTTTGGCGCGGGTTTTATTTAATCAGAATCCCGAAAACTCGCAAAGTAAAGAGCATGAATTGGGTGGAGCAAAGTTAAAGTTTGTATTTATCTTAAGTGTTTATTCATATTTCCAAGGAATTCGGATGAAGTTATTATGCTTTAATGATAAAGTATCTATAGATATCGAAGAATATTATTGGTAAAATACAATGTGTGCAAATTTTGTGAGCACAATATTGCAATAATATGTATTGCGTTTTGAAATAAACCACACTTCGACACTGTCGACATAACATAGGATTATAATCACCGACTACTAGTAATACTACAACATCAACATGCCGTAAACGGAATCAAACAAAGTTGAAGATTCCCTACGTCGTCGCTTTCACATTCGTCTAGTTAACTGTACTCAACATGGATTTGCATTAGAATTTTCTTTGGATTTTCTATTAAGTTTCGTGTCAATTCCCTACGATTTGATTTTTGGTAGCATTGGATTCTTTATTTGGATGAGATATTGAACTTTGTAGAATCATACAATTTTTAAGCACAAACAGTATGTAAAACTTATCACTCATACAACTTACCTAAGATTTTATATGAAAACATAGTGTCACCACCAACCAATATATTCTGCATTTAAACCGTTTTGACATGTATTTAATGTATTTAATCAAACACGGTGTACACATATTTAGTTCTGTGTTATTAATTCGACCAATTGCATAATGATCATGAGAGTTTCAGGTTCGGAGGGGCTCGAGTTTGGAGGGGCTCGAGTCTAGAGGGGCTCAGGTTCAAAGGGGCTCAAGTTTGGGGGGGCTCGAGTCTGGAGGGGCTCAGGTACCTGGAGGGGCCCAAGTACGGAGGGGCAATGGCCTAGAAGCATCCAAAGGCAAGGCCAAAAACTTGCACACATGATGGGATGGGATACCATGTTGATACCGATGATGAAAGTGCATGATAATCTTGTCTTGTAAAAAGTGTGTGCGTTTGATCCTACCAATTTACGTACGTTGAGTGTGTACCACACCACCACCACCACCATTAACAAAGGCTATCATGACTATCACTCATTACAGCCCTTCCGGCATATGTCCGACATAATCCAGACTGGTTGCAAGAAGTCAAAAATATATAAATATATGATGAACTGCATCTTCTTAGATTTACGGCTTTTAAGAAACGATTTTGTAAAAAAAAACCTGTTCGTATTCCCAAACTAATAAGTGAATTCATGCTAAAAAGTTTTCCTCGCATTTTTAAGTAGGCTCAGGGAACATTCGAAGCGGCTACAAATGATCAAATTAAAATGTGAGAATTATTGATCGGCTTTTATCATTTTTCACCCGTTATATGTTCTCTATTTGTTTTATGTATTACGCAGATAATTGTTTTCTTCAATAATAACTTTCCGGATTGGTATAATGAATGTGGTGAGCAGAATACAAATGTTACTTTTCCCTCTACATCAACTTTCATATCAGATGATGAAATGTAAACAGATTCCGAATTACGTATTGAAATATAAAAGTCTAATTAAGTATCCCGTATCTCTAGCGGAGAGGTCACTGTTGTACAAATTATTCCACTGGTTTACGCAGTAAATGTCACGCGTATATCAATTTTACAACTTGCGAGTTAAATACTTGATGATATTATGCATACAATTTATATAAAATATTCCGTGAAACCAATACACAAATGCGTAAAAATGTTACGAATGTACTTAGTACTTGCATTTGCAAGTTTATTACGTGTGTATCAGTTTCAAATTAGTAGTTTTTTGGTTCCTGGTATCCGTATCTAACTCTCGTGTATTATATTTTTCTTTCTTAGATTTTGAGAAGATTACGAATACGCATTAGATACGTATGGCATGTCAATATTATGAGTTTTTCTTACATTCATTCAATGCTACTTTGTTCATAGTATAAATATGCGCATAGACTGGTTGCTTATGTCACCGGGCGTTACGTTAGCTGCCGCTACTACACGCAGTTTTGTTTTCAACAAAAAATGTCTGTTGTAAGTTATGCTTTGATCGAATTGCAACAATCGCAGACTCTCAGCTCTCGGTAGGGACACTTTTATCCTTTTGTGTCCACTCTTTCTAGGCCAGAGTTTCTTTTTAAACTACACGAAAATTCTCATGGTAAACAATGCAATGTAATGTAAGTAAGCTCTTAAAATTTTTAAGGTTCTAACAACACCAAGCACAAGAAATATGGCCAAGACATCGCATCGCGCTTGAAAAAGCGGGCCGCGACGTATGCAAATGATAATGCACTCACGTGTATTATGTGACAAAAGGGGAGAACGAGAACCGTTTCTCGTTTGTGCTAAAGCGTTCCTCACAGAAAGGCATGATGCGTATCATAAAATGAAATGAGATGAAATTCAAAGTGACATTAAAGGAAATGTCGACATGAAATGGAGTTAATATATACTGCGTTGATTCCCCTTGAACGCGTTTTGTAAATTTTCAAAGTTTTTTTTTGTAGAGTATTTATTACAAAATATATACAAATGTATAGGTATTGTATTATGAATTAACAATTTTTTTTTCAAATGGTTACATGCGATTTAATTTATTATGCCTTCGTTCGATACACAATCCTTCCGTGCGTGCGTGCCTCTTCCCGTTTTGTTTTGACATGACGTGTTTGTTTCCTAAAGGAAGAAGGACAACAACTGTGACAAACTGAAACTATACGGTCAATGTGGTGACAGTTGGAAATTGTGAGTCGCTCAACTTTTCTATTATATTGTCTGTTTGTGTGACATTCGTTGAGTTGAAACCATGGGTCAACTGTAGGTGGTCAAATGAGTAATGGCGAAATGCGTTGAAACCACAAACAAAACAAAAATCTGCTCCGGGAAACCTGTTTATTACCTACTTCTCCATTCGTGTGAAATGTAAAAGCAAATCAGCACTCATCAAACTCCAAACTCAATACTCTTTTTTTTGCATGACCAAAAAATTTGAATAACTGTTTTCAATAAGCATGATGTTCAGAACAGAGAACATGGCATTGACATAACAAAAGATATGATACAGGTCAAGTCAATCTGACTAAAGGACTGGCAGGTAGGAAAACAAAAACATTACTATTCAAAATATACGATGAAAAACGATAAAGGGCGAAGAAAGAATTCGTTCAAATTTGTCATTTTTGATCAAGTCCTCAATCTTCCGTTTTGTTAACAGCGTTGGGGTTGCAGACAGACAGACAAAAAACTCAGACAATGGATTGCAGGAAAGGAATGATATGATGTGCCACACCGAAATCTTTGTTGGGTATCATTGTCTACAAAGTTAAATATTGTTCGTTTGAAGGAATAAATATTTGCCCACTTTCAAGCTTAAAACCATTTCAAGCAAGTTATCATGAAAATGATACGATAAGTATTTTCTTCTTTCTTCATCCAGACAATTCCCGTTTCTGACAATCTAATTAGCATTTATTTTAACATTCATCGCGGCTAGAGGGCAAATTATTTCATTTGCTGACAGATCAAGAATAATTAAAATACATAAAACATCCCTCTGGCAAAGTTGATAGTGACTAGACGAAACATAAAATTGCAATTTATAATGTAGCAAGAATTCTTTTGAGTTTCATCTGTCTACCTATATAATATGCGGCATGTCTCGAAAGGTTTTAATTGTCATTCAAAGGCAGGTTTGGTCGACGGGAGCAATTGAAAAAAATGCGTGTGAAAATTTCTTTCAAAAAAAGTTTCGAAATGACCTCTTCACTTACTCATACGTTATGATGATGATGATGATGATGGTAGTAGGATGACATAAGCTGGTCGTACAATTTTCAGCCATTCCATTGTAACTTCCTTATGAGTAAATGTATTACTTAAAATGCATAGTATTACGGTCATAGCAAACTTCATAAATAAGATGAAATCTCATCACTCATCATCAATATCAACATCCTGGTTTTTCCCTTCGTTATTGTAAAATGAACAGTTAAAATCATTTCAGTTCATGTTGTACATGAACACACACAAACATGAGTGTGTACACTAAACTGTGATGAAAGATAATTGAAGAGGAAATGTTGGCGTTGGATTTTTTTTTGTTGAAAATGAGAAACCTAATGTTACATATTTATTCGCAATGACTCAACTTGAGTTTGTGACTGTGACAGTTTTGTTAACACTTTTCTACCCGTGTGTCAGATGTGTGGATAGTTAATGAGAAAATGTTTCGCAAATATTACTACGCTTGGTGGAACCTTATCATCAGCTAACTCATTCACTTTTTCTTTTTTAGAGAGAGAGACTACGTTGTACGTACATAAGTCTTTCAGTCAACAAAGATTGCCGAGCATTCACCCCTTTTCCATTTCACCTTCACCTTTTCACTAAATCATGATTGTGCACAAATGTAATGTAGTTTTCACAGAAGTATAAATATTACAACAGATACAGTACAATCATATTGTAGGACTGGGGAGGAGAGAGATCCGTAATGTACATAACATCCGCAACGTAACATATTATGCAAAGCTTTTCATTTTTATCTTCCCAGCAATGATAGAATTGCTAACTGCTTGATAAATTCATTTGAATATGCCTAACATGTGTGGTCTACCCCAAGGATTAAAGTATTTAAATGGAGACGTTCGTTGCTTACCACAGAGCTTTTCATTTGCTAGAAAAAGGAAAATATTTGTAGCGACCCGGCTACTTTTCTCCAAACAATGAGTCAACTACGGGAGTTTGACACAAGACACTACGTTCCTAAAGATTTTTTGAATATTCACAAAACAAGAGACAGTTTTTTTTGGCAGAATAGATCCATCAGATCATTTGAAATTTATAAGGTTGAAAGACGATATGCGAATTATATATTTCAAAATAAATTTCATTTTAGTAGATGTTGGTCCACAAAAATGGTACAGAGTAGAAGAGTGTCTAACGTTGACTGCATTCCGACTTTAGACGCAACAATTTTGATATCGTATGCAAGTTGAGTAGACGAAACATTTTTAATTTTTATATTTATAAAGTATGATATAATATGATAGGGTTCATCTGGTTTGTAACACCCTGTAGATCTTCCGTGTAACACTTTATGCATTGAAGTTTGCTGAAAGACATTTCTATCAATTACTGGTCTTTCGGCGTGGACATGAAAATTATGATTTATGTCCTGAGTTTCATATATACGTAGCCCTCTTATAAGATGGGGTTGGACAGCAATATTTCCTTCCCTTCTATAAAAATACAGTACACATACAGGTCAACTGAACTGGCAACCTTTCAATAAGCTGGTTCATAGTTCCTGCTGAGTCTCACTAAATGCTTTCAAACTACCTATCAATTCACAGCAACATCCAACATCTATTGCCTTTAGCATCATGTTGTGTTTTTAGAATAAATTAGCATCCCTCAAAGAGATCGTCCCTTTTTCATCTTTGAGGAAACAAGTGAATAACTTATGTGAGCTGGTCTGCATTGAACCTCCTCTAAATAGCTGCAGAGCGGCGAGCAGATGTACCGAACGATTACATATCATTGCATTTCTATCTGATATGATGAGAATACAAAAAAAATGAGAAAAAGAGTTGAGATGTGCACATCAAGAAGTCAATAGACTCACCGAGTCCAGTAGTTCAACTATGAAAAAGTACCAATAGTCATTTCATTCAGCCGCACATTGCATTGGCAGTTCTACGATGTTGGGTCGATTGTAAAAAGCTCCATATGAAACCATACATTATTATGCGCTTGTATTAACTTCACATTTGCAAGAAAGTGCAATAATTTGTATTTGCAATATCCGTTGAACTTTTTCACAAATCTCTGTTTTATCTCCCAAGAATCCATTTTTCCGAGATTTTAACAAACCTCTTATTCAACCTTTCACTTGGCCAAGGGCCTTTTTTTTTTATAAAAGTAGGCGTTTCGAATTTAGTTCCAGTAATTCTCTTAAACATAGGGCTAGTCCTGCAGCAAACCTTTCTTCATCTGAACCACGGACAAAGATTTATGTAGATAAATTACTATCATAGCTAAATCAGTAAATTACTCTCCACGAAATCATTACAAGCTTCAAGCTGGCACCTAATTTATATGTTTGTATTAGTAAGTTTCCTTAATGTGTAACTCTATAGGAAAAAAGTTTCATTTCATCTTGTGATCTTTCCTGCAAATCAATGCACCCCAACCCCTATTATAATTCCATTGAAATATAAATAAAATTTAGCTCAAAAAGGTACATCCCTTTCCTATAGAGCGTGGGTATGTCGGTGAAGGTAAAAAAGGAGGATATGATATTGTTTTTGTGATCTTTGCTTTTGATTTAGGCATTTTTGCGTTCATTTTTTTATTCGTTTCACCGTCACCACTTCATAACCTTAAAGTAATTAAGTTGTATAACGGTCGGTTGTAAACTGTATTGTTCATTCATTTTTTAGCATGAAAAGTAGCACAAAACAAGAGAGATGGTAAACATCCGTGCAGTTTTAGTATGACTATACATCATTGCATTGCATTGCAGTTTTTTAATGGTACACGGTACATAGCACATTTTACAAATATTCAAATGTTACGTAATATAGAGTGATAGGCAGAGCCTTAGAATCTGTCATGACAAGATTTAATGACATCGCAGCTTGCAGGAATAAAAATTGTCAGTAGGCAAATGAATGAACACTTTTATGTTCATTGAAGAGCGAATAACATGCAGTTTTATGTAATCATTGAATAACACAAAAAAATTTTACACACGGATATACCCGCATGCATGCATATGCTACAATTACAAACTAGTAGTTCCCCAGCGGACATGTATTCTATACAATAAAATGCGTTAAAGGCAATAAAGAAGTGTCACGTTCTAGACAAAAAAAAATGTGCATCAAAATATTGCACTTTAAAAAGAGTTATAATAAATGAGCTCTCACAATACAATGCACTGGAACAAAAAAATACAGTGATCATTCTTTAATAAAAATCAGGAACAAACCAAATCAGATTTGCAGTGTAAACAGCATTCTTTTCTACGTTTTTACCGGGAACTACTGCACTTTTGTGCTTACTACGTACCATTATCAATTCGAATTTCTCAGGACTTTTGCATTGTTCAGCTCAGCTCAACATTATCTATCTTTCATTCAAAATCCTTCACACAACGTGAGAAGTAGCTGCTCATTATTCATATTACTTTGCTAGTCGAAAACTCCGTTTTGAGTCTAATCTCCGAACAAGTCGTAACAAATGCATTAAAAATAATTACGCAATCTGCACCTCACCGTAGAATCCCTTTAAAACAAACTCATTGTGACATTCACATGCACTCACTTGCTTCTTGGTTCTTGAACTACAGATTTACTACCAGACTTGATGAAAAACGTACCCTACTACTATTCAACAGACAGACGCATACACATCCTCTTACTACTACTACTACTTGGGTGTAAACAAGAGTATAATAGAGAACAAAAAGCCTCTTGTAGCTTTTGCATTATCACCTGTTAAAATCATTTTATGAGTTAATTGATAAGAAAAACGTGTAGGAAAAAGCTTCTTCACTGAGCCTCACTCAATGATGTACTTAGGAGGATGTAAACATCCTTCATTTTTCAAGTTTAATTATCACGTATTCTTGTACTACTGTAGATGTAGATAAACAGTAACAATTTTTTCAAAAAGTTTTTGCAAATATATCGTGAGAATTCATTATGTCACACTTGAAACTTGATTCTTCCTCACCAAATCTGTCATGTAGTTAGGTCAACAAGAAAAATACCCTTTGTTTATGAGCGTCAATATTTGAAACTGTTATAAGGGCATTCTTGGAAGAATTGCATTGTTGCTCAATTAAACTTAACAAGTCTCAAATCTAGATCTCTCCTAAGTTTCAATTCTCATTCAAGTCCGAATTAAAAATATCCTTTGCAGTTATATGCGTATTTGAAGCATTTTATATTAGCCAACGCGTTGTTTCGGTAATCTTACTTGAAACATGAATCAGGATCTTCTCAGTCACTTTCATACTTCACATGACATTAAAGCTCTAATGTATATATGATAACTTAATGTATTCCGCCGAACCTGAAAGTGATAAATGAGTTGCAGGTCAAAATGTCTGTGAATGCACAATCATTTTATGGTGCTTTCTTCGCCTCATCTTACTTAAGTATGTCCTCCACCCTCTATCCTTGTATTAGTCATTCATAATCTTTTAGTCATCCTGATCTTTCTCAAGTCATTACTTTGGACTCTGTGTAGATTACTCTTCACTTACGGTTTCTAGGATTCATAAAGTTGACGGATTCAAATTACTTTTTGCTTGCAAGATATAACCTTTTATGTTACGTACGTCCGTGTTCACTTAGAATTTAATAGCTCTTGTAAAAACCAAGTTGTTATCATCATCAAGGACTTATAGATCTCTTTATATCTATTGCTTTATTACGTGTCCAGTTTAACTCATATTATATCAAAGATTTCCTAAGAAAGTTATATGACGAGTGTCGACAACAGAACAGTAACAAAAATAACGGGTTGAGGTGAGGCGAGGTCTGTAGTACATCCGTATACTCACGCCACTGTAATCTGCATATTGCAAAAAAAAAGTCCTTCATCCTTGATGATAGAAATTTTACTACTCTTTTTATGTATGGTTAAGGCATTCAATATTTTAATTAAAATGTACAAGTTAAGTACAGGCTACAAACATTGTGCATGCAGCCTCTCTTTGCATACTCAATCTCAATAAGAGTACGGATTAGTAACTGTTTGCTTGAAACTGAAACAAATGGCATCAGTGAGTAGTAGTGTTACTCACTTTCATTCAATTGATATAAAGTATTGAATGAATTGAGTAGTGAAGTGACCACTTTCATTAAGAAACTCTGATGATGTACCTATCCTAAGATAAATGGCTTTGCTTTCCCATGCTTATTTTTTTGGTTCCTCTGACTCCGACTCTTCTGTCGCTGTAAACAGCCTACCGTATTCGTAGCGTCCACATGAGGTTTTATGCGAATATTTGAATCATGTGAAACGAGTTGTCAGATTACATTAAAACCGATTATCCATGTTAAAAGAGGGACTCTAACACACCTGTCTAAGCTTATAGCTAAAAGTTATTGAAGCCCTGAAGCGGTAAAAAAAACATCATAAACGGAAAGTGATTCACTCACTCAGGTCTGAGTTAAGTTCAGCAAAGACCAAGACAGACGTTGAGGATTTAAATTCACATGATACTAATACTATAATCCTACCTTTCGCATATGTCTATGTATATATAATATTCACATCGACACACGCATAGAGAAGTCTGCTTCCTTTCTTCATGAAACTGTGTCCTCTCATCATTTATCTGCTTCGTCCAACCAAGTCTTGTCTTAAAAAGAACCGTAAAAAGGAGTTATGTTCATGACTCAAGACTCCAAAAAATTACCCAAAACAATTTCACTGAGAGAGAAACTCGGCAGGGTGCTGATATAATTAGAAGCATAACGTATATTAAATGAGGGCGGGGGTTCCAGAAATTCTATTGTTGTGTGATGTGGAGGTGTAACTGACAGAAAGAAAAAAAAATGAGACGGACTGTTTGTATGGTACGGTCAGTTAGCTTGTCCACTAAAAGGTTGGCACGAGCAAATAATAAGGTATGCAAGTTGCATTGCATGTGTGAGACAATTGTCACGGTTCATGCAACAGGAAGGAGAAACGTTAGAGTAGAGAATGCACTGTGCTTTTCCGCAGTTTCCTATGCCATTTACCATTCGAGAACGACAATACAAGCCTATTCAATACAATAATACAGAAGTGTGCCCAGTGCCCGATCAGCACATTCTCAGAGCATCCATAACACACATCTAAGCAGATCCCCCTTTGTCAGCGCTCTAACAAAACATGGTCATCAGTCATCATTCATGCCATCAACTCCGCAACAAGTTAGCATTTATCAACTTCAAATTGTTTGCACAGGTTTGTACGAAAGGATGACAGTAAATAAAGTGTGTCCGGAAACAGTTCGGTTTGAAGAGTCCGCTACCTTGATTCTAAAAACGGAAAAATAGAGAGGGTTGGCTGTGATACAAATATGCCGTATTGATACGATACAACTAAAGTTGAATGCAATTCAAGACTATATGTATTGATGCAAAGTCTTCCTGCCAGAGTAGTGCCAATGAAAGAAAGGCTTTTACTGTACAATATTCAATGTTAGTGATTTTTTTGTTGCATATAAGAATAATCCCAGGGTTCATGCTTACAATGTGTTGCTGAAATTGTATTTTCACTAGAGAATCGTTAAGATAAGCAACAGTTTTTTGTTTTAAAAAAGGTGTGTGTAAGTAATCACTTGAAGCGAAACAAATGAAGCGATTGAGTATAAATCGCCGACGTCTTTTGAACTATTGATATTGGCTATTGACTTAGGTATCTTGAATCAAATCGGATATCTTACATAAGAGCAAGGACGACAACTTACGAGCTGTAGCTGGTAGTTAACCATATATTCAGGTGTAGTTTACATGTCATGCACTCTTGTTTTACTCAATTACGTTTGAATGAAACAGAATTTCAATTAAGCTTTTCAACACGTTTTGCGGCTTAAACGAGAGTATGTACTTTGAGAAATTGCAAAGTAGTTTTATCCTGATTGAGTAACTACTGGAGCATTGGTCACGACTGCGACCACGGAAAATTGCATCTCATTTGAGACTTTGAGAGAGTATATGGGATGCGAAACTTTATTAAATGGTTCGGTATCAATAAATAAATATGTGCGAACAATGATGATTACCTGCCTGTAACAATATGTACTGTCACGTTCTAAGGTCATTTCAACCTTGATACTTAATGTTGTATAGCCAAAAGCTAGCACTGAATGCACAAATTGTCATGATTTGCACAAGTTGTTTACTTATAACACACATCTCGATCACAATCTTAGTGTTGATAAAACACTCAACCAACATACATAAATTCGGTTAACCAACTATGGAAAAAATTGCATTAATTTCAGCCCACGACCCCGGAAATTAATTCCACAGCAATTTTCGGCAACTGAGAATGTGTTTCAATGCTAAGAAGTTATGCAGTAACTAAAGAACCTTCAAAGTGTTGAAATTTCTATATGCTGTTTGCTTAAGAATGCGTAACGCATAAAATGATGTAATATAATTCTTCCAGGATATAAAGTAGCGTTACTTCCTTTCTTCTTACTTGTTTCATATACACAAGCATATTGAGTTCTGAATCAATTATTGGATGACAACCATTTAAGTTTTGAATTTAATCAGAGTCAGGATTTCCGGCTCATGATGGCTTAAAGATAATTGAGCTCATGTACAATAAAGTAGGGTCACATGCAGCATATTATCATAGTACTTATCAGCCAAAGGGAAATGTAAAGTGATCCGTTCTGAAACGAAATCAATCGACACCAGCAGGGTAGCTTGACGAAGACGATACCCGTGTGTCAGTGATCTTGCTGTGAGTTGGTCTTAACACTTCTTCTCGCGATTCTTGATTCGAGGATAACAAAGAGTCCACGGAAGTCTTATTATGATGACCTGCGCATGAATAAGTAATACAAGTTTACTAATGAGGGGCTAATAAGGCTGTAAACGGGAGCATGAGCAAAAAAACTGATGGAAGATATAGTAAGACAGCGAAAAAAAACAAGGAAGCTTGGTTGATACCCTGCTGCTGCTCAGATACGAAGAAGCGATTATGTTTAATGATTTTCCAATGCAAATCCAACCAAGGTGAAATTTAATATAAAGTGGAATATTGTGTATAAATTACAAAATATCAGCACTTCAGCCCAACGTTTTAAGATATTTGCAACAAATTAGCCTGAAGGCGTGAATATATTTGTGTATATCCCATTAGGAATCCCGTGGCTAGGCTCTTTTGCTACTATTGATATTATTTAGTGAGTGGGGCAGAGAGGCACACTGCATTAGCGATTCTCATCATGTAATAGCTAGGTTTTAGGGATCCATACACTAAAGGATGTTATTACAACTCCATTTCAGCCCCACTATTTATCTACAATCTGCATAATGAATATCAGTCTGCAAGTTTTGACGACTCCAATGCCAAAATTAAAGTCTTAACCGAGGTCAAGTTGGCAAATGTTCATCTTCAACATTTACGAATGCGCCAAGGCCAGTCCGAAACTGTTCATTAGGTAGTTTGATGCGTTAGCTTAAATGACAGGCGAATGATTTCTCATGAAAGAAATTGCAGAACCTAACTTGTCAATAGTAATATTGATGTCTCTCCGTCTGTAATGAACATCTCAGAGGGGCAAATCATTAAATTATTGTGAATGTTGTTAGTTATCTATCACTGCAAAGTTTTTACCGAGTTCATTCGATACAAAAAAAAGTTGTGAGTTTTGCTTATTACCTAATGCGAATCCCGACCCAACCTTGCAAGTTCAAGAACTTAACTCTCATTGCTCATGCTCATTCGGTTCGATTGACAATAATATCAAACAAAGCAGCAACAGCAACGGTATGCTTAATGATCGGAAAGAGAATACAGTATTATCAGCAGACCCAGTAGTAGTTGTTGGTTCATAATTTTATATTAAATATTAATCATAAAATGGTTCTTGTCGGAAACAGTAGGTAATTCGATCGGAAGGAGTTTTTGTAGATGGGAATTAAGTTTGAGACGGACAGACAAAAACTTCAAAATATGAAGAGTATATATTCGTTATCGATGCATACAAACTAAGTATTTGTTGCTCGTTTATAATATTATTATCATTATGTCAGTCAATGCCATTGGCAATGATCAAAACGAAAGTGAAGTAGTTGAAAACATCTGGCGTAGAAGCCGTCTCACCGTTTCAATCCTGACAGAGAGCCAGTGAGGTAGGGTCATCGGTTCAACAGTTTATTGATATTGATACGACTTTTCGCAATAATTGGTTGACCGTAAATCAATCGCACACTCATTTCCAGTGACACTTTGAATAAAATAGTGGTACTAACTTATAACTACCATCTCTGTACTGCAGATGATTTGGCAACTTGTGCTGCTTTTATCTGTGCGTATATCATTTGCAGAGATTATGAGAACATGCATGTACGGCTGTACTGATATAATTTTTCAGGTATATATGCAAGTTTAATACTCAAAGATTTGAATCTTAATATCCTTTACAACGTACAATCTACATACAATCCTATCCTAATCCTGTCCTGCGTGTCGTTTCATGCGTCGTCAGAATTCCCCGGTTTGAAGAATACGTCCTCAAAGAGAGTACCAACAAAAAAAGTTTTTTTTTGAATAACTTTCTGTTGTTATCTGCGGAACGGAATGTTCAACATTTCATCATAACGAAAAGCGACAGAGATGAAGAGTGTCCGACTCCAAGGCAGGAACCCAACTAACAAAAACAGTCAAGCAACATTTAGATTCCAATCCATCTTTAGGGATTGGTGAGAAATGGGCAAACCATGTAATGATTCTCTAACGATGAGCAAGGTCTTCGGATGATGGTGTTTGCATGAAAACAATATCATATTGATATTGAAGAGTTGGATCATTGGATCAAGCTCATTAAAAATAATATTAGCTTGCTTTTTACCCTAGGCTAAAATAAATTGTTATACATTGCGCATTAGGACAGGTTGGATGACTGTTTTAATATACCCAAGTAGCATTTGATGAACTCCTGAAAAGAGAATTTAGATTGTAGATATGATCCCACAACACGATGTTTTTGTTTTTCTCTGGTGCTACTGGGTTTCCGCGTGTAATAAGCGTTTAATTTTTATTTAGAGTGAGTGGATGATGCATGCTTCATATATATATGCCTGTATGTATGGGTAGTTTTAGAAATGGAAAATAATATCCATTCTAGTAAATCTTACTACGATCTGCACTTATCCTTTAACAAATGTCCTATCCCATCTTTTCGGTCTACCTTTCGTAACAAGTATTTTAATGCATGTATAACTGGATTTTTTGAGAGAAACAATGGACCTTCATGATCATTTTTACTGTCAATTGATCCTTTATAAAATTGCTGAATCCTTTCCTTTCACCTTGCATGAGACCGCTTCGGTTATGGGTTCGTCTTCAAAGGCAAAATATCAAATAAATAGCCACGGTGCACGGAAAAATCAATTCATGCTTAGGCACGCAATAGTAATGTATAGCGTAATTGAATTCTGCACTTTTTATGCAGAAATTTAGAAAAAAGAGAAAACATTGCGGTTTTTGATCTTCCCTCTGCAATCAAAGTAGGGTTCAGGTTATTCGAAGAATTTTATTTTATTTTAAAAATTAAAATAAAATATGCAATTTATTTGAATGCACATGCACAGAGACCGGAATCTACAGAAAAAACGAACTTTTATATACCACATCACATTACATGTTGACTACAATTGCAAACAAGATCGTCAAGTGTCTTTTTTTCTACTTAACTTGCCGATACTTATTGAATCTCTGTTAGCAAATTGACTGATCAATCAAATCCTTCGCGGACTTGTTCACCATTTGTACCTAATGGGTAACAGGGTCATTGACAAGTGAGTGACTTTGTCTCAACCGTTGTACTCGACACATTCAATAATATACACACTATAAGTATAGGCAGGTATTATTTTTTATTTCGATTCAATTTAAGCAACAGGAGGCAAAAAATAAATAAAAATGTATTTCTTTTCCAGTGGTGATAGTGGACACAAATACTTTTTGCAATCAACTCAAATCCAAAAGCACTTTCGCTGTTTGCCCCAACTGTACAGTAACAACTTACCGACAATTGATGTTGCATAACATAAGCATAAGTTCATGCAGATCATTAAACTGAGAAGTATAGAATGAAAAATGCTGGTCGAGGAGAAGCAGATTTAGAAATGTAAACTTTTAGACGATTGTTCATATATTTAGATACTAATTCTGCCTTGTTCAATGTGCTATATTATATTGTAGAAAGATATTGCCTTCTCTTATCTGTGATGTGATCGTACATGGACCACGAATATCAAATAATAAGCTCGTAAAATATGATGTGCAGACATAGTATATTTCTAAAGAATAGTAAAATTTATCTTTAGAATATACGAATTTAAATACTTGAAAAACAAAGGAAATCTTAATTATATTGCATGAAATATTTGTACTGAAATTTGAAACATCTAAATAAATTTGTGCTCTTTGAATTAGTTCTACATCTACATTAATGAAACTGGGTTTAACTGATTGCATTCGAATATTTTTATCAACCAAAATTCGAAAAGAAATGAAAGACGAGAAAGTATTGTTGAAGTACATAGTACATGCAACACTTGAACACTTTGTATGCCCAAAATACATACAAAGATGCTGAAGCTACAAAACATATCATACGAGCTTTCAAATATATTTCAAATATAGCAGCCTTCCCATTCACGTTTAACACCTCTTAGGTTCTTCTAACCTTCCCGAAAGGGTTTCGGTTTTTGGTTAAGCCATCGTGTTTGCCTACCTTATTACACCTTGTCGTCTGTCAGAAATTCATATCTGCAATCAGTGAGTGAGCAGCAGCGGTGATAAATCAGTTCAAAAATTATGCTTCAAACCTGTTTATGCAATTCATGTACTCGAATATTTTTAGATGGAGCGATTTTGGTTCAAGATGATCAGTTTTGGTGCATTAATAGCGACAGCGACCGGACAAGTGCTAATGGAAGGTTCATGCCCATTGGTTCCCGTCTTCAAAAGTTTTAAACCAGAGAAGGTAAATTAAAAAATTTTTTCCTTTTCAGCTCTATACCATCAACATATCAACCATACTTTTTTATTTTTATAAATTTTATTTACTTATATCAACGTTCGCTTTTATATAACTTTTTTTCCCTTTTTATTTGGATGAGTCTATATATGTAGAGAAGTATTTATGAACACGTACATGTACTATGGTTTATTTTATAGATGTGGCTACATATAACCGGGTTGAATGCTAAGTTAGTTATCTCCTGCCAAAATAATATTAACCAATGACTATTTTTATAAAGATATTTTGGTCAAGTTCATTCGTTTCCAAACACCTAATGAATGGCAGACCTGTCAAATCAATCAAATAAGCTGTCACTGCCATGATATTCAAAAAATTAGTTTAAGGAGTTTACTTATTTTACTCTGTATTTAAAAAAATGAAACCCCAACTATTATGAACAGAGATTACATGACAGCAACTTTAAGTATGAAGTATCAATACAAGTATCAGTGCTGGGGGTGGGAACTGATGAACCTACCTACCCTAAACACAGCCGATAGGGTAAAAATATGTTTCACTTCATTTGCTCCAGCCAGACGTTTGGAATTCAGATCATTATATTAATCAAAGAAATTTATCAAAGATTGCTGATATAAATAGATGATTTTTCTCAACCGTGTGAATTGTCAAGTAGAGAAAACGCATCTGATAGTGGTATCTTTGCAAATGGAGTCTATACTTATACCCATATGCACATAATTTCACATATTATGCAAAAAGAAAAAAAAAGATTATTCTAACAAAGTTAACGAATCCAAACAAGAAATCAAACCAACCATGATTTTGCACTTTAGTATGGGGCTTAGATTTAGCGAATTTTATATTGCCTACAATGTTTCATATTCATGCGTGTGCGTTTTTGCTCTGTCATCTAATCTACACTGTAATCCTTAATATTCCACCTCTAACAATACTGAAAGGTGAGATTTTTCCTTCTTTCTATGAGATTTACGTTTATGTGTGATTCGTATTTGTTTAAGTAAGATGTGAAATGAAAAAAATGGCAACAATAAAATTTTAAGCAGATTTGTAGACTTTTAGGAGGGTTTGAAATAGGCTGTTAAATGGGTAAAATATAGTGTCATTGCTGAGAGTGTAAGGCCAAGAATGCATTTTATCTTTAAATCAAGACGATAAAAAAAACTTTTACCTCTTCTACAATTTCATTCACTGACAGTATTTATTCTCTATAAAACAGCTCTGGTAAATAAGAAACCAGTTCAAAACGTCAGAAAACGAGAGTTTATCTCTCCATTTCTTTCATTCCAGAAGTTTAATGCAGGTAATGCAGAGGCATTTGAAATCATTCATTTCAAGCTGTAACATAAAAGAAGACACCCTGCTGGCAATTTTACAGACCTAAAAGTGACTAGTAATCCTTTCTTTTGCGCTGAGAATTGATGCAACGTAAAGACTTACGTATTTCTCGTGGTAGGAAATTGTGAATTTTTCCAACTGCAAAGCATTCGAATTAAATCTCGGCAATTTTAGAAGATCAAACAGTCATAGCACACAATATATCCATTTTTGTCGAAATCCCTCTTCCTCAGTCGCACCCAAATTCAGCAGATAGGTTGTTTGATAGAAATACAAGAAATTAGTAAAAAGATTGCCATTTGTATCAAATCATGTCATGCTTGACCGAATCCGTAATCTGATTGTTGAAAAGATGTGTGCATCTGGTAGCTGAAATTTTATGGTTCTCAAGACGCGTTAGTGTTTATTTTTTATATTTAATTAAAATTACTTATGAGTGTTATAATGGAGCCTTATACTATCGAAATGCGCATGAAACATTAAAGATGCATGTCATGTATAATATATAGACCATTTTTGCTTGCCTATTTTAACAATTTGTCAACCTTTTTTATTGCAGTTTCTTGGAACGTGGTACGAGATAGAAAGGTATTACTCAGATTTCCAGGTCAATTCGAAGTGCAATAAAATCGATTTCACGAGTAATCATGATGGCCGAATAGCTATTGTGACCACTGCACTACAAGAAAAGTAAGTCTACTGCTTTTATTAATGGATTTTGGGAAATGTTCTGGGTATGAAGTGTATATTTGATGATGCGAGTATAGTTTGTACTTCATTGCTCTCCTGGAACTAAAATATGAGAAATGCAGGTTTATTTTGCTATTCGCTTAAGTAATTTTTACTTTATTGTGCAGATATTACTAATCCCTAGTGATTTAGTACGCAAAATTTACAAACAAAACATTCCATCACTTGACTTGTGTAATTATTTTGTGTGACATAATGCAGACGGAGACATTAAGCCTCCTTTTTTGCTTCAGTAACTCGACAGATCTAAACATATATTCCATCCAAAACATACAATGAGCTAACTGAACTTATATAAATACTTTACAAGTACGTATATATAACTTATGAATAGCAATAGCAGCACCCTTTGTAACCATGAATTTGAATCGATATGCACGAATGAATGAATGTGCTATGACTCGTAATAATTAGCGATTTGTGACATGACTATTAATGATTTGTGTACATTTTACACTTACAGCTTCATTATCAAGAAGTGCAAATATGTGACAGGTTATATTTTTATTCGCGTCCTTCAATGTATTTACAGTTCCACGGACGGAGAGTTACAACAGCAAGCTTGAACAAATTGTTACCATTTCATGTCAAATAGATTCTGAAACTAGTTCTGTTATCTTATACCGAACGGATAAAATGCTTGAATACCTCTGTCTTGGTTGACAATAATGACAATCTTTCATAGTTATGTAGTTCAGTGTGCACAGCCAAATGTTTAACGGTTCCGAATTTATTTTATGTAACATGTTTTATCAAGCCATTAGCCAGCTATAAAATTCCCTGCTACAAGACTTTTCTTGTTTCTTTTTATGTTTCGCCCAACTGATTTAAATATCAGTCTCAAATAGTATAAATGTTTGTTTCATACTCATAAACTAAGATTTTTTTTCATGTTTTTACAGGAGTGGTATGCCAAAAGTTGCTTACGGACTTGCCAATTTTGAGTATGGGGACAGTGCCAAAATGACCATTTCACTTACACCTTCCGGTGGATCTGCGAAACACAGGGAATATGGGTATTGGGTATTGGACACAGACTATGAATCCTACGCTGTTGTCTACTCCTGTGAAGACTTTTGCCGTGGAAGACAACATGCTGGTAAAGATACATCATATGAGCAAACGCAAAATATATTGCATGAAACGAATAAGACTAAATAATAAATTGAATGATGATTTATTCCCAGAATCCATGTGGGTATTAGGACGTACTGCCGTTCTTCCATCTCAAGTGACAAACAGGATTTATGACAGAATCAAAATCATGGGTCTTGACCCAAAGCGACTGATAAAGGTACTTATTTATTCGAAATAAAACCTAGCTGTCCTTTGTTTTATAACAATATCAAATATACATGTAAAATTTACGTGTTTCCTTTGTTATTTCAGGTTGACCAAAGTAAATGTGTTCATGTAGCCGTCAGCGTCCGTAGTGAACATCAAGGTTTTTCCAGGAACGTGTTTGACCGAAACTCAGCTAGAAAGTTTTTAGATTCACTTACAAATGTTTTTGGCAGAAGGCGACACAATTTCATTTAAAGCGTATAAGCGAGTGGTTATGCTACTAAATTACATACATTTTATTCAATACCGTGCAAGTACACTTTGCATAGCGTTTGACATCACAAAAAAAAATCCGTCAAATTGTTGAAGTGACGTGGGAACAATTTTGTTTGTTACATATTACCGTCATAGTCGGATTGTAAATCAATGCAATTTGCATATAACCACCTTATTTCAGTTTGCCAAATATGAATTCAAAAACTTGAAAATGTTTAAATTGCATTTTAACATGCTTACTTTAATGTAGATATTCGTAATTTTCTCATTCATTCACCAATGAGTTCTGTATAAGGATATAGTAATTTAATTCAAAAATCAATTTATTTAACATCTTGTGTACATACGTAAATACTCTGTAATCATCATTGATTGATGGTCACCCAAGCTTATTTTTAAATTTAATTTATTAATTGTTACACAATCCTCGTGATTGTTTTTGTTGATTTTGTCGTTGGTTGTTTAAAATGACATACATATGACGTTATAAGAATATCTTTTACATTTGAGATTGGGGCAAATTGTTTTTTGTTACACAACCAATCTATTTATTTAGGGGTTTCTGTTTGTATTGCTTCCAATCGTGAATTATTGTTTGTTGTGTAAATGTATATGAGTGTGTTGGTATATATGTTATACTCAAAAAAGAGATTACTAAATATAAGTGCCAGTTTTTATATGCAGCTGCGGTGCGCGTTAGGTTGGCTATATAAATGGAGTAGGAGTAGAATTCAGTATGTGTAAATTAATAAAAATGAGGAAATTTATTGTTCTACTGTTGGATGCAATACGCAGATTGTAAATTTGTTAACTTCGGGAAAAAATCTGCTACAGAAAATAAATTGGAAGCACTAGCATTCTATAATAATTAAACATAATTACATACATGCGTTCAATGCGTGCTGCTGTGGGAATGCAGCATCTCAATCAGTTACACCTACACGGATGCATAGATATGTGTATTATGTATGTAAAAATACAATATAGTCATTACCTACGAAATTCCCCAAAGATGGAAATAGAAGATTGGACTTTCCTACACAAAAAAAATGTTGTTTCATCTGCTACTCCTGCTTTTCTGTAAGATTCAACAATGGGCAATACCTGTAGGGGATAATCAGAACATAAATGCAAAGCAGCGTGATATCATCACATTTGTCTACTCGTCAAAGGTTGATAGAGTGAGTCTCAACTTTTGCTTCACAAGTTCAGCTCATCTACATACGCTTACAATACAAAACTCCTCGTCTACTACCAATAAAATGTACACTAGACGACCCATCGCGTCAAATTGTTGGAGTAGGTTGTGTTTTTTTCTGGTAAGTATACAAATCCCACAATGAGAGCAGAGACACAAAATTGTGCAAACAGAAGTTAGATGTCTCATGGAGAAAGCTAGATTTCACAAACCACAAAATACTCAACTCAACCTCACATAGATGCATAATGATAATATGTACGTGAATGCATTAGCCTTGAAAAGGCTCAAAGAGTAATCTGGTTACATGTCTGCATGTACAAACTTTACTATATAGATTTTACGTATGCGGATGGATTTACAAAAACGATATTGCCAGGAGCCAGCTGCTTAATTTCCTATTGATCCTGTTCTATTCACACTCTCATAGGCTAACATCATCAATTCAATTGCTCGATATTTATGCTGATATGTTGTATACCAGTCTTTATGTAAAATCATGACATGACACAAAGCATAGTTAATCGTCGACGATACAGACACATGCAGAAACATCCATCCATCCATCCAACCAAAAGTATCAATGATGCATATCCATCCACACACAAGAATGAAATGTGTAAGTTTAGTACACAACCAGCATATATATACGGTTGCATGTAAAATACCGTAAAACAACAACACATTCACGAGACATCCAAGAGACCAAGTTCGCAGTAAACGAAACATTATAGCAAAATGCAACAGCAACACTATTATACCATTGCTTCTGGCCTTATATGATCCATCCATTGGTATCACATCGTAAAATAAAAATGTACACAAAAATATATATAAAGCAGACTTGTTATGCATGAAACTACTACTCACAAACGAGAAAATACAATGTTCTGTATTCTCTACACCTCTTCTTCGTCTCCACTTACTTCCCGATATTTTGTAGCCGACGACGACGAAGAAGCGAATGAAGTGAAGGTTGCTGAATCCTTACTCTGTGTTCAGCAAAAATACCCAGGGCCAGTATAGTATCACAAACACAACTATATAATATTTTTTTATATATAGTAAACGTAACTAAATATAATTTGCGTTACGTACATTGCAATGCATACGTCGACTACGTTCGTACGTCCTTATAAAAATGTGTGTACACAAAGACGGTATGTTTTGCTTTTCGATAAAAGCATGCCATCTCAATTTTCTACATTGCTTGTTCTTCCGTACCTCCATGTGCGCAAATAAAAAGTACATAAAAGCTTCACCTTTGACCTGCTCAAAGCCATCGGATCAAAACTTCACCCTAAGTATTAAACGAGTACACACACATGGTGCTCTTGGTGAGTGTAGCTTACCCCCACACATACACTCAAAATTTTTGCATACACATCAAAAACCTGGATGACGTTTGTTTTCCCAACCAAGAATTAAAAAAGATGATGAGATGGAGGAGAATATTATGAGGATGATGCAATTAGTATCAAGTACGGAAATGATCGTCACTTTTTCCTAAAAATAAAAGCAATGAGAAAAATGGGAATGCATACTTACATTACATTGGCATTGCAATGCTTTTTTCATCATCATCATCATCATCACATCACCACCACCACCAACTTCTTATGTACATTTACTTACTACACACGTCTTTATACACAATGCAATGCATCCTTTTTGCTCTGCGGCATTCGTAGAGCAGTTTATGTGTTGAATATGTTGTTTGTCCAATACAGTACGGTAAAGTCGCCATATCTCCCGTGTATTTATCCTCTCTCTCTCTCTTACTCCTTACTCATTCCTCCGTTTCAGCAATAGTAGTAGTATTACCAAGACCAAGTACCATAGTTCAGTTGTTCAATTCAAACCAATATATGTAACACTGGGTTTAAGGAAATATACATGAATCTTTTTCCTTTGGTGGTATTAGTATTGGTGTAGTATGGTATGCGGAAAAATGATACGGGACAGGTGAGGATATATCGGGATAGACATAATATGTAAAAAGTATAGAACTGTATTAAGGTCTTTTAAAAATAAATTACGTCTACTATCAAAAAGTGTGTATAAATTTTAATCCTATTTAAAACTCAAGTTAATAATATATATATATCTTATATTGTTATCATCTTCATCATCAATACAAACAATACAGCATACCATACATATAATATTTTAAACCTTTATCTTTAAAATAGAGAGTCAACTCAGTTTTATTTATTTATACACAAGAAGTTATCACTTACTTTTGTAAATCATAAAATAATATCAGAATTTAATATTTTCGTTCGCAACCTTATTAAGAAATAATATAATATTAATACCACCTATGAGCTCACTCCAATATATCCAACCCAATCCAATAACTCTTTGTTAGGCTGCTGCTGCTTCTTACAAGGAAATTTTGTGACTTGTACTTTTCATCAAACTAAATGTTCCAATAATTTTTGTTGGTTAAAGTTAAAACTCTTTTTCGCCACCACTACCACCAACAACGCTAGTTAGTTGACTTGATTTGACTTTTGCTTCACATTCAGTTTGGTGGAGTGAACTAGACCCTCTATCTTCTATCACCAACCAAACCAATATTTTTTTGTCATTCATAAGTTTTAGTGTACTCTACTAAAAAAACTGTTATACCTAAATGTATTGTAAAGTATAAAGTACATTACATTTATTTTACATTAGTCTCGTAAACCATTTAATGAGTCGTCTACTCGTTGTCGTCGTCTTGTTCTCTGTAAACCGATACATACATTATAGCTAAGAAAGATAACAGGAATAATAATAATATTATCCATACAAACAGATATACCTATATTAGTACTACTACTCCTACTACTACTATTACTACCTATTAAGTAAGTTGTAAGTATAATATTTTATGCTTGAATTTAAACTAGTGAAATACTCATCAATTCTTGACCAAAATACAGAGTGCATCAATTCAATACGTTAAGTTAAGAGCTATAAAATAACTTTGTATAAAGTGATTTCCCTTAAAGTATAAATCATAGTTAACAAGTAACTCACATATAGTATTTGTAAGTAGGAAAAATACTACCTAAATTAAATCCAATATTGAATATATTCAACCCAGCATTTTTTTGGTTTTATGTGTTTATTAAGTTGGTATAAAAAACTCTAATAATTTCTCCAACTCATCTTTTAATCAAGATCTTTTTAAATGCATTAGAGTGTCGAGGAAAAACACTTTAATAATAATTTTTATTGAGTTTTGTTTAAACTTAAGAGTTGTCAGTAGCTCAGTTCCAAAGTAAAGAAAGTTTTAATTGTGTGCTTTGGTAAATTGATAATTTGATAATAATTATTATTATCAATTATTTAAAAAGATTGTCATTTTTTAGATACTAGTTTTAGGTATCTGCGAGTAAACCTCGAACCTCCTCCTCTCTCTGTATTTTTTGTTTGTTTGGAAAGTTTATATTTTTAAAGGGTCGTCTTCTTCAGGATGTTTTGTTAATAAGTTGTATAAGTATTTGTGTGCATATGTTTGTATACAACTGCCTATGATACCTACTTACTGCTTGAGTCTTAAGACTTAAGTGGAAAGCAAAAGGAACATCTGGCATAAAGCTGGAAATGCAAACGCTTTCTCATTGATTTTGAACACTAAAAACTAAGTCATCTTCTTTAGTGTAAAATCAAACAAACAAAGGGTGTTTTTTGTGTAAAAGTTATCAAAAGTTTGTTGATAACATTTGACATTGAACATGACGAGGAAAAGATTTCCTTAAATTTTGGAACTACAGACTACGTTTCATCATTCATCTCATTCTGCCAACAACTGCTGCTGATTTGTCATCATTTGGGGGAAACGAAAATAACGTTGAGATCGTCAAACGTTGAATCAGTTGAATGTGTAATTATGCTTTTAAAAGGAGATGAAGAGTCAACTGTGCAGTCTTCTTTAAAGTCAAAAAAAGTGTAGCCGCAGTCAGTAGTTGCACAAAACTAACTATTCAGTTTAAGTTGTCCGTGGTCCCTCTTTTTCAAATCAACGATCAACGTCATCTTTTTTTAGAGTCCTACATCCGTTAGGCATATGTCAAGCAACTGTTTCAGTGAGTCATGAATACGTCGGGATATCCCTATCGATCCGTTCCTCTCGCGGAAATCAAAGGATGGAGTGATTGGATTTTCTTCCATTTTTCATTCTCTCATCCTGATCATTACTATCATCGGGGATTTTCTCAGGCAAATATTAATTGTCGGTGCGTGATACATATTGTTTTGCTATTTACTTATTTACTTACCTTCAACCTTTGTTTAGTTTTAGTAGTTGTTTATGTCAAATATGATTACTCCTCCGTGTTAATATTGAATATGACGTACTTGCACAACATTCTAGTTGCTGACTGATTATAAAATGATAATTATTGATGCGTAGTAGTATTTGCGTTAATGCGTATTCAAATTAATCAATGTTATTTTATGAAGACTAATGCTGAACTAATGGTGATGACGATAGTAATGTATTATTTTTTTAACATTGTTAACAGAACTGAGACTGAGGTGCCCCTGAAACACCATTAAACCTGTCATCACATCACTCTACTCTTTACTGCAAATTGGATTTGCCTTTAGTGTAGTTATAGGATTTCTGCGTTGGAACCATATCACGCTATCACATAAAAATTTGCAAGTTTTTGGTTTGGATTCAATCAATTTGTTCCAGTTTCGACGCTATTCTTCTCCGCTCACCCGCCCCAAACAGTGAAGAAATTTATTTTTCAGCGAGCACGATTTGTCGACGAAGGATTAAAAAAGTAAATATATCACGTGGAGCGACTCAACTGCCACGGTCAGCAGCGGTTGCCGATGCTTCTTAACTCAAAGACTGACTTTTAATGTTGACTGATAACTTTTTAAAACTCTTCTGATTGCCATTAGGAAGAGGAGACGAAGACAGGAAATTATTATTATATTGTAATACGATCGCAATCGCATTATTAGGCTGTAAGGCGTTGGAGTTTTGAAAGTAATAAGGAAGCTACTAGGAAGCCAAGCATGGAATCAGCAATCCATATACTACACGCGTAATCTTACGATGTAGAATTCCTAGATTCTTTTAAATGATTCTTAAAGATAAAAATACCATTTAGTGTGTGAAACAGCGTAATAGCAGTCAATAGTGTATATCAGCAATTACGCTGTAACAGTGATCACACTCTTTGGATTGATTTCCAACAACTACGGATTGCAGTATTTTCAGGATGGCTGAAAATATCAATAATTATACTGGAATTGTAGGAAGTGCAGCAGTGACTACTGTGAATTCTGTTCCAGGGACGTTTATTCCAGCGTCGGCTGCTGACAATAGAAATGTAGGACAGATGAAAGGAGCTCCATCAACACCTAATATTGTGTTTCGGACTAGTAGTAATTCCGGTGCTGGTGACCCAAACGTCGTTCCAGTTCTCTATTCAAATCAAGTGGAAAGTTCCTTTTGTAATTCTGCAGGAGGTATGACTCATCAGGCTGATGGAATGCCAGTTATGACAGCACAGCCTGCTGGTGGAGTTAATACCGATGGCATGAATGCAGGGGGGCCACAAACTGGTACAATTCCAGTAGCGACTAGTGTTAAGAAAACATCATTTCAGATAACTAGTGTAACTGTGGATTCATCAGCAAGTAATGATGGCGGCGATGATTCTGCTGATGACTTAGATGAGTCTCATACCGAAGACAGTTCTGATGTTGCCACTGGTAAATCTTTTTCACTCCACGTACAATTAAATTATATAGGTGGGTATATTGGGAAAGGTATATTTTGTTCTTAGGATAGCTGTAAAACCTAAACTACCTACACAGACATATTATGTGAAAACAAGTGAAATCATATACATATATACTAGACTTTTAGAATTATTTGTTGTCAATTGCCATAAATAATAAGATACATGGTGGGGCTAAACTTACACAGTTTTGTAGTTGTAGTAGGTAGGTGTCCCCACTCGACTCAAAACGATGCGTTTAAATTTAGTTGTTGTTGTTGTTGTTGTTAAAGTAAGGGTAATAATTGGAGGTTGCATAGGTGGTACAGAAATTTTTAAAACAACGGTTTATGGATTATGGTCTCTTTCTTACTGGCATGGAAGGATTAAGATAATAGTCACGCGGTCAGATAGGCCAGCTAAGCTCTCGATTACAGTCCTTTTTTTTTATTTCAGAACGAACAAACGTTTTATTTATTTTAGACGAATAAAATGATTTTAATTTACATTTTAAGATAACTTTTGTGAAAACTTTTAAAGTAGTTTCGTTTTTTACATGGTCAAGTTTTCCATTGCTATTGCCGTTTTCCCAAAGCAGAACATATGTAAAATATATTGCAATTTTCTTTTTTCTCTGTTCCTTGCCTTAGATGTCTCTCGTCATACCAGTGAATCTCGTGGTGGTGGAAGTTCTCATACTGCTACTGATGAAAACTTTACCAGAAATGATATATTCTACAACCCAGCTCCTCCTAGCTCAATGAATATTGCGCCTGTAATACCAACATCTTCCCAATACGGTCTTGCCATTGTTCCAGAAGGGATGATTCCCGTAAGTGAACCACCGCCACCCGTTGTTGCGCCGATTAGTGACCCTGTGAATGAAAAACCTGACCCAGATAAGGATATTGTGCATAATCGGTAAGATATGAATATCGACTAATTAAGTATAGCAAAAAAAACTTATTGGAGACGTTGATTTCATTAAAGTTATTATATGCTTCATAAATTGAATGAAGATAGATAATTTTAACTATTGAATAAATATTTACAGATTTAAGGTAGTGAAAATAGTCAGCACGGAACCTTTCAAGAAAGGCAGGTGGATGTGTATGGATTATTTTGATCATACGACCACAACAACTGGAACAACCACGACTCTTAAAGACACAACGTCTCAAGGCACGCAACAATCTATTTCACAGCCGCAGGCTCAT